>JAGDQP010033814.1:0-19559 GCA_022664845.1 Lepisma saccharinum | reverse complement strand
TGGAACACTCCCTCCAGGACCGCTAAAAATAGTTTTGGAGAAATTAACGATCACATTACCATCTCATTTTCTTATACATTACAAAACTTTCGGTAGTTTCTTGTGCTTGCAGAACAACAATGCATTCCACTCTTTTGATACAGGTATGACTTTAAGCGATTATGACTCACAAGCGATGTGAAATTCAGGAAATTGTATCCACCTGAAAAAAAAACGATCTTCTTTCTCGAGACCACAGCTCCAAGTGTGCGTCATTACAGCTCTCCTATGACCACCAACGCAGTTAGTTTCTGGCAGCCCTGCTAGAGGGCATCTGCCTACATATTCGTACTTCTGTTTTCCTGCCATCTGTTCTCGTTTCCAAAACACCGGGGGTGGCGTTAAAGGTCTACGTGGCGTTATTTGGCTCAGACACCTTATAAAAAATCAATTATTTTCTCTTTCCTCTCTGGGTACGTCACTGGTGTGAGTATGTATACGTGTGTTTGGCTTATATGGCTATGTGCGCACGCCGCACAGTGGTCCGAATCGCAAAAAGTGTTTTCGAACTTGATTTTAGAACATAATCTTATTGTAATAATCATCTTTAGTAGTCATTATACTACGAGGAAATGTTTTGAAGGGAATATTCCAATGTTTCTAGTCAGTACGTAAGTGAAAAAGTTCCTCAACTCTCTGCTAATAAATTTAGTTATACTATTTAGTAATAGATAAGAGATTTTTGAGCCTATTTTTCCACGTAATAGTGCAAAGAGAAATGCATATTATATTGTTGTGTACGCGGTGTATAGTACTGTTTATAGGATACAGTTACAATATGAGCGTTGTTGAACGTAAGTACCGTGAAAATATATTACTTTCATGCTTAATTTTGAAAAGAAACAAAAGTATATTTAGAGTTCTAAAAAATAGGTAAAATGTTCACCATGAAACTAAACAACTGAATATTTTCTTTAAAATTTTATGTATGGCCTTTATTCATCTAAGGCTTAGGCCGGGATAGGAGACGGGAGATGATACGGGAAGGTGTCGGTTAGAGCCTAAGTTGAAGGTACCATCCTGACATTTGCCTGGTATGATTGAGGGCAAAACCCTGGAAAAACTTTAGTCAGGATGGTCGGCCTCTAGGATTGAACCCACGACCTCTCGAATGCTAGGCCACGGCCATTTGGTCTGAACAACTAATATTTATAGATATTTAGGGTACAGGCACCGAATATAAGACCCCATTTTATTTTAGTATATTTGTGAAAGAAAAAGAAAGATAATAGAACGAATAAATTGCAAATGTAATTGTTAAAGATTGATCCATCAAATACATAAATGGTACATGTGTAGTATTTATTATATGTAGTTTTTGAAACGAAACCAAAATCATACAAAATTGTAATATAAAAATGACGCCTAATGTGAGATTCAACTTTGATTTCTGACACTGTGGGCAGATGAAACTGGAATCTGTAGCTCCACAACGCTCGTGTGCTCACCGATAACAACGTAAGCATTCGGTTTGGCAGATAATCGTGCTTTATAAGGTGACGAGGTAATAATTTCTGCATTTTCAGCTCAACGAAGTTTCTTGTATTCACATATCTTCGAGTCTGACATAGTGGGCAGTAGCCTAATATCTGTAGGTCCCTATCTCATTTTAGGAACTCCTGGGGTTTCATATAAGGAGCTTCAGTGCCAGCCATTATAATCTGCAACATCAATCTTAGAACCCGTTAGACTCCCTTGTGCAGATTTGTCATTCTTTCTATTACTAACGTGCTATCGAATGATGGAATGGAACAGGTTATTGTAACTTACCTGTACTTACAAAAGAGTATCGAAAAAATCCACCTTATAGAAAACTCGCACGGGATTATCACACTTTTTTTTTCAAGTTTTTCATCACAACCACAATAACTAAGCAATAGTTGGGGATACCTAATATATTAGAAGTTTTTGCAGTCATCAACAGAGTACACAGCACATGGTTATTACGCAGTTTGCTCGGGGTCTCATATTAGGAGACGGTCTCATATTTGGTGACTTTATATGGACGTCCCGAAAGGTTCTGTCTGCAATACCCTACAATGTACACATGCAGACGCCAACGGATAACGGCTTGTGGTTTTATATACTATGCAAGTACTTGGTGAGAAGTGTACAGATAATGCACATATAATGGCATCTAATTATGGTAAATGCGTTTTATTTTACAATTTTATTGGGCAATTTTACAAAACGTATAAACGCAAAATTAAATACCTTGGAGTTTGGCAAACATCACCAATTTTTTAGGGTAACCACAGATATTTTCTTTTCAGTGTCCTGCTTCATGCAGTACGTGATCTCACTTCCTAAATTAAGTTAGAGATAACGGAGTACAATATATACTTGTATTATAGAAAGTTTGACTATGGAATTACAACAAAGAGTATTCCACTTACTTACCAATTCAACCGAACCGTAGTGGCGGCGACTGAATACACCTCTTCTTGAGATCAAATCACTGGACGAGGAACTGTAAAGTACAAATAAAATAAATACAGAATTAATTTCCAAATAGAGAAAATATGGTTCAGAACATAATTTAAATTAACATCTAACTAAAATGAAATCTTGTCGGGTAAACCAGAAAAAAAAAATCATTTTGACTTTGTATTTCGAGCAAGGTTCGGTTATCCTCGTACCTGATATTTTGACATATGCTGTGAAATTACTTTTAGTGTATCTCTATGCATTTCCATACTAAGAGAGCAACACTTTTGCCTCTGATTTAAACAATACAAGAAAGGGTCTATTGAACCGATTGGTTAAAACTCTTTCTTACGGACAAGGAATTGCAGGATCGATTCCTGCTAGGGGCAGTTTAGGTATCGACTCGTGAAACTAACTGGGAGCTACTTGAATTAAAAAGCAGAGAACTCTGATCTCGAGAGCCTGCAACGTGACAACGTAAAGTCATCTAGTAGACCTACTATATGAACTATCGAATCAAAGCGACAGCGAGAAAGTAGTTTCTTTGCTAAAGACGTTATTCCTCAGACATGTGCAGAGCTGAAACCGGGTCACATTTGGTGACCCAGTCTAACCAGAACATAGGTGATCTGGAGACCCGGTACTAAACTTTACCCGAATGACCCGGTCTGGGAGCTATAACGAACACAGAGTTTTCGGTGTCGTATTTTTCACTCTTTGGCGATAACACCTCTGGTTCCACGAAAGAAACATTGCTCAAACGCAAGAAAATACTTAACAATTCTGCTTTGACCTCCGAGTTACTGAGTCTGGCCGGGTTCTGAGCATAGATCTGGTTCAAAATTTGGCCAAAATGACCCGACTGATCCGGTGACCAGTTTCAGCTCTGAACATGTGATGTGTAGTGTACATTATAGAGCGGATTTGATGATAACATACTGAAAATGCCTATAGTGAAATGGAGAAAACTAACCAAGTGAAATGGGCCTGCCATTTTTTTTTTCAGAAATTAAAAACAGTCATGTAAATCCTGATTCCAAAATCTGAAGTCAGATTCTTTCAATCTTATTTAGCTTAGGCGGTAGTCTGCTTTAGAGACAGATAAAGAGAAATTAAAAGGGGGGCCAAATTTTGAAGATCGGCTAACAACAGGAATCCCGCCAGAATTCCCAGTTTGGGGGATGCAATGTCAAAAATCAGGGTTATCACGGTATATTTTTTAAAAAAATGCAAGGTTTCTATCGATTTTAACCGTAAAAAAAATAGGTTTGGGAGGCTGTTCGAAAATTTTTAGGGGTGACATCCCTATTTGAGGGTCAGGCAGAAAATCCTGGCGAGCAACCATATTTGTTTTCTTCATTAATCAATCATACTTTTAAAAAATAGTACTACAAATTATTCAAGTATAAAAACTAATCCTTGAAAACCACTCACATAACAATTTTGACATTACTCAAAACTGAATCAAGCTTGCTTTGGCAAGTGTGAAAACTTAATGCAATCTTATCAAATCAAGCCAGAAACGTTTAAACAAGATTGAATCACACAGTCTAGTATACAAGAATCCAGGATGAAATAGTTTTAACCGGACAAGTAAGAAAACATAATGTAATTCTTTAAAAGCAACGTCTCCCTGCGTGGGAATAGATCGGAGAATCCACGACACGCTAATCCAATACTGTAGTCGCCAGGCTACTTTTTAAAAAGAAGAAGACACGATCAAGTTTGCTTTCGAAGCTTTATTTTTACTTAGCTCATCAGATGGCAAGAGGCGCCTATAAAAAAAAAGATGATGGGAGTTAGCGAAGATTAGCCTACGACGACAGCGAGAGTGTAACGAAAAATAAAATTGAAGTTTAACAAGCTTCTTCGCATAACTGTTCGTTCCCAAAAGCTTGAATTCGGTTAGTTATAACAATCAAGCCACTTACGTTGTTAGAACAAGCTTCTTTCATGCTTGTTTATTACGTTCAACACAATATTAAGTTTGCCACGCTGAAAGCAAGTGACTGACAATCTTGTTTCAAGTTGACATGCTATCTGGACCAATACAGTAGTTGTAACTTAGGTAAGAAAGATATACGAGTAGATACTAAAAGAAAACCTTGGTGAAACGAAAGAAAGTCTTCGGTGATGTCATCAAATAACTGTGTCTTGCTTTCTTTAGCTCCGTGTTCAACTTTGATGTGCTCTATTTCTTGGCTAACCTTCCTGAAAGGCAATAGCAGACGATCAACTTCCTTCTTCCTCCCGCTGACTTAAATCCAGATCTTAAGGAAGTAAATTATTGAACTTCTACTAACTCCTTATAAACTCTTACTTTCGAACTTTGAGTAAAGAAAAAAAAAAAGGCTACGTTAGTAGACATTCAAGGGAAGTGACTCGACTTCATCGCTGCCGTTTCTTTCGCTACTATTTCTCAGTCTCTGCTATAGATTACGGGAATTAAATCTTAAGTTTTTCTTTTCAAGCACGTGCGTTTAGAGCAAAAATGATGGCAAGATAGACAACGATAATAGTGTGACAAAGAATAATAATTAAAAAAACTACACTGAGCTAGGAATAAAGTGATCGAAGTTCAACTTTGTTAAATTCTCAACTAACACTGACATCTATTGGCTCTTTCAGAAAGCTTTCCATTTTTAGACGTTAGCATGTTGAACTCTTGTGCATCGCTTCACTGAGGATGATCGTGAGAAAATAAGCTTTGGTTTGTATCCAAAAGTTGTGATTCAGTTTGGAATTAAGGCTGTATTTTTATCCTTGAAATGTAATGGGTATGGTGTGCTAAAATAAAGGACTTACATGATGCGGTTAGGTCAGTGGATGCGGCCTTATCTTACAATAGAGAGGTTTGTTTTTGAAATCGTAGGTCGATCATTCTTACCAATATTTCTGGTTTCTTTTTAGTTTTGAGATTGAAAAAAGAAAGAAATCAATCTGCAAGAACGAGTATCTCACCTGAAAAGGGGAGGCTTTGAGTAGCTGATATACAGCCTAAACGGTTGGAGCTAGAAAAACGAAATTCGGTATGAAGGTATATCATAACTAGTAGATTAAGTAAATAATACAAAATTTTGAAAAAGTCGCCATCTTAGATCCAAAATGGCCGCAAAACCCATTGTTGTATAGAATACACAGCCTAAACCGCTGGAGCTACAAACACCAAATTTGGTATGACGGTACGGAATGCCAGTAGGTTACGAAAATATTACAAAATGTCTCCAAAGACACCATCTTGGATCCAAAATGGCGGGCCCCCAAAATTCATTTCCAGTACCGTTTGAGCTAGAGATACCAAATTTGGCATAAGGGTGTGTCATGAAGAGTAGTTTAGGAAAATATTATATTTTGAAAAAGTCACCATCTTGAATTCAAATTGGCTGCCCCAAAACCATTTTCCACTACGAACTAGAGAAAGGAAATTTTGTATAAAGGTGTATTATCAAAAGTAGTTTAATATTACAACACTTAGACAAAGTCGCCATCTTGGATTCAAAATGGCCGCCTCCAAAACTTTTTCCTCACGTTCGAGCTATATAAATGAAATTTGGTATGAAGGTACGACAATATAAGAACATGTTAAAAATTCGCCATCTTTAATCCAAAATGGCCGCCCAAAAAACAATTTTTCAAACCACTGCAGATAAAGAAACGAAATTTGGTATGTAGATATACCGTCACGAGTGTGTTACAATAAATGGGGCAAACTTACCGTATGGGGTGCAGACCCCGGTGGGTAGGGGGACAGATCTGCACCATGGAGGCCAAGTGCTCATTCTTTCCTACGATGTGTCGTTCAGTTTCCAGTATATGGCACTTTGAGTATTTAGTTTCAGCCTACTACGAGCTAGCCCATTCACTTTCAATCGAAAAGAACGTCTTTTTCTTGGTGACAGGTTATAACTGGTTATTTCGTCAGTCACAGCAGAGGAATGATAAAATGGTATCTTTAATCAGGCTAGGAATGCTTATCTTTTTCTCCTTCTCATTTTTTCCCATTCACGGTGTGCAAGCTACTGCAGTACACGTTGTTTACTGGTGGAAGTAATTGACTTCTGATCTAGACTGAGGAGGTATCGTATGTTTGATTTTTCTATTTTTTTTTGTGGGGGGGGGGGGCGTTCTTTGGACAGTACGTGACACCAGGAAGCAATTAAGTCAGGTGGGTTGCAAAGAAGCTGCCAAGCGTTTCTCGCGAGAGTAAGGAATTTTCCAAATACTGTTGCGGATTACAATAATTCTCATTTTCAACCCTTGATTTCTGTATTGTACTCAGATACACACAAGTTTAAAAAGTTTCAAGTCGATTGGACAATGGGAAGTGGGTTGAAAATTTGATTACAAGATTTGAACCAAAAGTAATTCTATCGGTTTTACGGTATAATCATTAGCAACACTGGTGTCAATGAAATCACGGTGAAACTAACACAGCGGAATCGTCGTAAATCGTAAAATATTTTCACGGTAGGTCTGTCGCTGTGGAAACGGTTTAATCGCCGTTTAAAAAAAAAGTATATCGGGACTGCCGTTGTAGAAGCGGTTCAATCACCGTAAAACCAGTGACTCCGTTGTGGAAACGGTTCAAATACCGTAAAACAAACGGTGGAGTCATCGTAAAATGCTTTTATAGTGACTCTGCCGTTGTGGAAATGGTCCAATCACAGTAAAATGCTTTTGGTGACTGCCGTTGTAGAAATTGTTCAATCACTGTATAAACAAAAAGGGGGGTAGAATCACCGTAAAATGTTTCTATGGCGCCTCTCCGTTATGGGAAGGTTCAATCACTGTACGAAAGGTGGAATCGCTGAAAAAAAAAAATCTGTGGTCCGCTATGGAAAAAGTTCAATCACAGAAAACTAGATATTGTGACGGTGATGTCACAGTAGATTTTACGAATAAATCACTGATGCCAGTGATTTCACTGTAATGAAAGCAAAATAGATCAAGTAAATAAAGGTACAGTATGATAAAAACAAAGAGCAATAGAGCCTGCAATATTTACATTTTGAACAAAATCGATATGTGTTTTAATCTGGTAAAGATGAGTTCTAGGCAGGGTTTTAATTAAAGATTGCACCTTATATGAACAAGAATTTTCTTCTTATTTTTTTTTTTTAAAGAAGAAAAAGAAACTTTTTTTTTAACTTATGCAATAAAGTAACTTTACAATAAAGGTATCATCTGTCACAGTGCAATACATCATGGTTTTATTTTTCCATTCAGTATCTGACTGGAAGTATATGATGGGACTTGTCAAGAATCGACGTGTTGATGCAATAAAAGACAATCAAAAGAATATTGGCAAAATACCAACGCACTAGACGAGACAGCTAGAGAGAAGGGGTCAAACGCCTCTTCTTTTATAAATTAGGCGATAGAGAGGCCAGTGGAGAGAAAAAGAGGATACCAGACCTTATCATGAATGGATTTAGGGCAAGGTGGAGGCTAAATCGATGTCGTCAACATCAATCATTCCAGGGAAGCGACCATAATTGATCAACCATTTTGTTTTCCCACAACATTCTTTTTTTTTATCTTCCTAACAGTTTTCTCTTTCTTCTCCAAAATCCTTTCTTCTTTTCTTTCTCCGTAACAAGAGACTTTTTTTTTTCTCCTTTCAAAAGGAGAAAAAAAAAACTAAGAAAAGGACAGTAGAACACTTTTCAAAAGTGGCTCGTGGAGACATGATGACGTCATTGAATGTCAATGATATTTTACTTTCTATTTCATTTAGAAAAGAACCGTCAAACGGAAGTGAACTTAAAATATGGAAAACGATATCCGTTTTATTTATAACTCTACAAAAAAAAAAAAAGCCTTTTCTAAGAGAAGAAAAACGTGCTTAACTTTTCTTGAATGTGTCCTATCTTTGATCAGCAGCTTTGTGTGACGTAATTATTTCATGATGACACTTTTTTCCTAATTAGTAGAAGAGAAAGGCGAAGAAAAATATTCGTTAATTAATTTGTCACATGGATACCATTTATAGCCTACGTTGTTCAATGGCATGGTTTTAATGAATTTATTTTTAAGTATTTTCAGGATTGGTGAGATGCATTCTTCCCGGAATCAGGTTTGTGACTCGAAAATCTAGTTAACTGATGCTGGTTGGTTGGTTTACCATTATCTTCCATCAAAAATGGCGTTTTAAGGACTGGACCTACAGTTTAAAGTGAGTTCCAAACTACTTGTGTCCTCACTTGATATCGAACCACTTGACAACAAGGGAACGAGCGTTACCACTCACCCAGCGACAACACCGAAGTGTATATCAATCAAAGAATAAAGGATTTTCGTGCTATAATCCAGCAGTTTTGTCATACAGCTGAGAAAAAGATACTTTTAAATACAGATGAATAGCATCACACGCTCCTCTCCTCTCCTGCTGTCTATCATTCAATTCAAACCCAAGTCTGGTTCAAATTCCACACTAGTAATAGGTCCCGCCCTCAGAAGCTACGTTGTCGATTAGGATACAAAAATACTCACAGACAAATCGTTATGAATGTTGTAGTGATGTTCTATCCAGGACAGTCTAAAAATATGTAACGAATAGCTAAAAGATGATTTCACTCGTTACAACTGAATGGGTTCAACCGTCGCAAAAGACAGCCGTGTGTCAGAAGACTGTATCTAATGTGTAGGCGACGTAAGGTACGTTTTGACGTCTACAGGCCTGACAAGAAAATTTCCATGACTCTACGTTTTTTTTTTCTCAATGTAATTTACTGATTGTAACGTCATTTAATCATCGCTGCCATTCATTTCAAGTAACCTGTCTATAACAAAATCAACATATCCTGGAATGAAGCATCCTGACTATCAAAATTACCTGCCTGAGAGGTCTCTTGTCCTGCATTACAATCTGCCAATTTATTACCATGGATAATAACATGGCTTGAAATCCTAATAAGAAAGTAGAGTAGTAATCATACCTCTGTAATATAAAGTAATCAATGCTGTATTGAACTTACATTATTACAATTAGTTAACTGCCAGCAAAACTATGGTGCCATATCTTTTCATACTTTCAATTTAAAAATAAAAGTGTGCCATAAAATACGAAGGAAAAAAAATGTTTAATACATTCCATCTCATATAAAATATCTTGGACATTATTACGTATCGGTTTGGATGAAGCGTAGAATTAAAACGTATACTGGAAGAGATACCGTCGGTTTTACTGTCGGCTGCACGGGCGGCAGTGATAATATACGTACTAAGTTTACTGACCAAATTATAATGAAACCAAATAACAATAAATAAAGGATTTGTTTGACAAAGAAGTATACTTCAGACAGACACCATTTAGTCTTTTATTATCAGCCAGGCGAAGCTTGGATGTAAAGTTTTGAAATAGCTTTTCCAGTCATTTGAAATGTTTTTCAAAATTCATATTCATTTTTACTTCTTCTTAAACTGGGAGTGATACAAGTAGTCACAAATTTTCATTGTATCATCCGACACTTACACAATGCTCAGATACGTCCAAAAAGTCTGTTCTGCGGAACTGAGGTACGATTGACTATCTTCCTGATGTACGCGAGTTTGCTCTCCGCATGAAGTGTAATTGTCTCGTCGGTACATAGGGACAGAAGATTGATCAAGTCAAAACAGAAGCAATGCACAGTAAATAATAAAGAAATAAAGAGTAATTTATTTACACTGTAAGCCATCGATTTTATGGAAAATTTCAGGCAGCACGAGCGCCGGTGATTTTGCTGTAAAACTTCCGGTGTCTATCTCTATACAGTAGGCCTAAATATATATTTTACGGGAAATCCACCAATATCACAACACAGCGTATGTCGTATAACATTTTTACGGTGAATCCACTGTTAGTTTTACAGAAACATTGGTTTCACCGTAAAAGTGAGTTTACGGTGGACTTACTGTTGCAATAACCATTGACTATCCGTAAAATACACGTTTACTGTGTATATACAAGGGTTGGGGCATAAGTGATGGCAATTATTTTTTCTCTTGAGAACGCAGCACCAGCACGGAATTTCGAAATATACAAATTGAAGGGCCCACTGTTCAGTACTGTTAAATGTACGAATGCAGGTCATGTATACCAGGAGTAGGTACAGAAGTGCGAAAAAAAGACACAAACCAAAATATCGTGCGTGGTATGCGGGTTTATTAGTTGCACGACTACGTATATAAACAAAAGGGCATACACATATCGCCGCCCTAGAAACCCTCAAAGTAATCTCCCAGAACATCCGCAACACGCTGCAAGCTATGTGGGAGGTATCGAATACCATCCAGACGTCTGGAGTAGAGACGTCTTACGTTTCACGGCAACGACAATGTTCTCTCGTATCCGAAACCGTCTGCCACACAGTGGTTCCTTTACTTTGCGTATTTGGTAAAGGTATTCTCTTGCAATGCGTCGCCGGAGAACGCCTATTTTCACATGCGAATGCTGTTCACGTCTACCAGCGCGACGAATGACTCACCACAAATATTGCCGCGCCAACTGTAACACAAACTGTGCCATTTAGTATTGTCTTTACGTACTATGGTGACATGCTCTTTGGGGCGTACGATCAAAATGTTGTCACATTTATTTTGGAGAAGAAAAACTAGTTGCCATGACTAATGCCCCAATCCTCGTATAAGCCGTTAATTTTACAGAAAAATTCCTAACGCCGCGACGTGCTGTCAATGATTTCAGTGTAAAATCTACGACTTACAGTGTAAATAACTGTCATCTCTTGAATTTTTACTTCGAACTGCTTCTCTGTATCTTTCTCATATGTTTAGACAACCTTGAAAGCTGATAACTGATTTCCCAAGAATTGTCAGCACAGTATTCGACGTAAGAATCATGAACTAGTGCCATCAATATTATTTGAATATCGGATATTATTCAACTGAAAACTACAATATCCTGACATTTTCGAATATTCGAGATGGCAGAAATAATCGAATATTATTCGAACAGTCATAGCTCTAGTTTTCACTGGTATTTTCGTTGGTGGTCCTCATAAGGACTGACTTTCATATGCCCTTATCGTCACTGGGTAATGGTAAGGACGACCAAGTGTCAACGTGAGGGGCGATGATGGCGAAGTCACAATGTGAGGATGAGTGTGTATGAAGGTGAAGCTGGGGATTAGGGCAACGTAGCAGCAGAGGGTGAGAGTTAAAGCAAAATTCAAGTGTGATGATGAGAGTGACTGAGTGAAGCTTGTGTGGAACTTGAAACGTGAGGGTTAGGTTGCATGAGAAAGAGTTATATTGAAGCGTAAGGTTGAGTGTGAAGCTAAAATGTAAAGCAAGAGTTAGGGTGAGTGAAGTTACAGCCAAATACGTGAAGTTTAGGGCTAAGTTTATACCTGAGGGTGAGGGTGACGAACAAGTTGAAACATAGTGTTGAGTGACGCTGCGTCAAGTTTAAACGTGACGGTGAAGCAAAGGTACTGAACCTAGGGAGGTCCAACCTGAACTAAATCTGACCTAGGCCTCAAGATGTGAGGTCGAGGTCGAGTGAGGTTGAATTTCCATCGTCAAGTTGAGGTCGAGTGAGATTGAAGGAATAAGAGGAAGATGAAGAAGATGCTATTTCTTGACAATATTAAGGAAGACAGATTCTAGTGCTAGAACAAAATAAGAACAACCAAGCAAGATCGGGCTAAATCCCTGCCGCTCTCGGTAGTATTCTAATGATGATGACAACGGAACAGGTTACTCTGATGTTGTACTGCTGTTGTTGTTGCACGGAAAGAACCGAGATTTTTTTTTCTTTTTTTTTAAAAAAAAAAGAAGACAGAAAATAAAAGAGAAACATCTAAGTGCTGCATTGCGTATACTTTATTTTCACATGCAACATCCCTCGAGACTATGTTTACATTGTCCTACTCATTTCTGCTTGACTACTTTTCACGTGGCCATAGGCCAAAGTTTCTAATTAAGCTCTCCTTTTTCCAACGTCTCTGTTTCATTTTCTTACGCTCAGAGTGGTAACCTCACAAATATTATTTTTTTCTTTCTTCCCCCTCCACCTTCCACACTACCATGTGATAAAACAAACAAACGTTTATGTACTGCATTTTAAACTCTGTTGTGTTTTCTTTTTCCTACCTCTATCACTACTGCCCTCAGAGAATACGACAGTTGCTACAAATACGACAGTTTTCTATTTGTTTGGTAAATATTCGTCAGTTTGCTTTTAGCACAATATAATTTATAGTTTGTGAATTTTACAAATTATTTGCTTTGTACAACTTTCCCTAAACTTTCTGCATCAGTTTCAGAGCATTTTTGTACGAATCTTTGAAGTATTTTTAAAAAAATATTTTTCTATCTGATTTCGTTTTTTATTTAGCCACTGTCTTTAATTTTACATGTTGGAAAATAAAAATGTAAAACCCGTGAATTGATAAGTTTATTCAAGAAAATAATAGAGAAAATTCAAGAAGAAAACGAAGTATTTAATAAGTAAATAAATTCAAGAAATTAATAAAAGAAAATTCAGGAAGAAAATAAAATTAACTAAAGAAGGAAATAAAAACAAAGAAAATTCAAGAAAGCAATAAAAAGAAATTCAGGAAGTAAATGAAACAAATTCAAAAAGAAAATAAGATGAATTAAAAAAAAGAATAAAGAAAGAAAATAAATTCAAGAACGAAATAGAATTAAATCAAATTAAAGAAGGAAACAAAAAAGAAAACTAATTCGACAAGAAAATAAAACAAATTCAAGAAGAAAACAAACAAATAAAAGTAAGTTAAGAACAAATCAAATCCAATAAATTGAAGGAAATAGAAACGAAGCCATGAAATAAATAAAACAAGTTCACAAAGGAAAGAGAAATAAATTCAAGAAGAAAATAACATAAATTCTAAAATAAAATAAAATAAACTCAAGAAGGAAATAAAATAACTTTTAAGAGGAAATAATTTCAGTAAGAAACTATACAATAAATTCTTGAAAAAAAAAATTCAACAAGATATTTGAATCAAGTGAACAAACTAATAAAACAAATACGAAAAACCAAACAAATTCAAGAAGGTAATGAAACAAATTCAAGAAATGCTGGTATTCACAGACAACGCAGATATATTCCAGGGATATATTACGAATATTCTCTTGAAAATGTTGGAATACCCTAGAATATCCAGATTTCACGAATATCTTAATGTCCTGGTCAACACATATTCTCGAACTACTCCAAGCATGTCCTTTACGTGTACGTTTACAATTGTTTATCCTTTCCAAGTACTCCAAAAATATTCTAGAAAGATTCCTCGAAATTCCAAATACAATATTTTTAGAAGCATGTGCTAGAGATATACCCAATTGATCCTAAATGATTGGAGAGTTTTCTCCACACATTAGGGGATCTAGACGGGATATTCCAGGAGTATACCGTGTTGTATTTCTCCTAACCTAATTTAAAACTGCGAAGTGGAATAGATGTCACAATTTCTCAATCTGAAGCTCGTTCTTTATAGCAGACTCCAAAAAAGTGTTTGTTTTTCTATTACATAATTTAAGTTGATCTGTTTGTGTTTGTAACGCATAATTCTACTCAGTCCGTCGATTTGTCCATAGCAAGAAATTAAATCTCAGGAACCACAAGGTGTAGAGACTAGAGAGGTGCTTGAGTTATCGTTGAAAAAGTCTTGGCTAGACTAGCTGAATCTCAGCGGAACTGTTTTGATTGTTGCGATGGGTCAGTGTTGCCAACTTATTTTAAAATCTATTGTTCAAATTGCTACCATTCCGTTAGATCTATGGTCACCAATATTCGCATAAACATTATTCGACACAACATAAAATAATGCAAGTGTTCCTGTTCTCAAGCACTCGAAATGTCAGTATTGCCAACCTATTTTCTATAAAATTTACTTTTTTAAAAAATTACTTGCATTACGTCATTAATTATACTCATTAATATGTCAGTACATTGTCATTGTGTTTACCTTCTGATTTTACAAACACTAGGGGAGTGGTTCTTAAACTTTTCTTTACCACGGACCGCCCTTTAAATATATTTTAGTATCCGCAGACCACGGAGTCTTAATTCAAGTTTTAACAGCCTAAAAGGCATGAAATATTTGTTCATCAGGAATGTTGCAATATTTACTAAATTAATATTTTTATTGGGATAATTCCATACTAATTTAAAACTATACAGAATTTGTGTAGTTTTTAATGACTGAAAGAGAAACTGAAATTACAAGTACATGAATACGACACATCTATATAAAACGTTAGATGAAAATGCAAGCAAAGCTGACTTAATGAAAAGGTTGGTCCTGCATTTCAGTCTGAGTTCTGACTTTGCGCTTTTCCAGTTTCTATACTTACTTTCAAGATACAATGATGTCTCGCACAATTATGTAGTTACGAAAGACATCAATATCTTCATACCCTTTTCAATAATTCCGTATAATCATCTTGTAGATGAACCAAAAAAAAAAATATATATTGTTCCTTGAAGTGCACTTTTTAAATGGACCATCTGTACATAGTTCTATGAATTTGTCTTCCTTTCTTGCTCATACACATTACTTGAAAATGGGTCTCGAATCCAATTTCTCTGTTACGTCATTAACGGAACAATATTCACGGAAACTAACCTTCAAATCTTTCAAACGTCGTGCAATAACTCATGTGTTCTCAGACAATTTCTAGTCAGTGGAACCAAAGAAAGGAGTACTTTGCATAAGGGACTTTTTCAGCCCCTCAACTGATTTTAAGGAAATTTTGTAGGTAATAAATAGACCATATTTGAATTCCAAAAAGGCAAATCCTATGTCCATACCACTTCCGGTTATAATGGAAAGCGCGTCCAAAAATGACCACTGCCGGATTCTAATTTTTATAGTGTTGTTCAAAATAAATTATCTCGGAACGGGCGTAAGCCATAGTGCTGTGACCGCCATAAAATTCATTTTATCTTGTTATCAAAATAAATTCTGATATCTCCACAATGGCTTAAGCTATCAAATCCAAATTAAGTTGGAAAGCACTAACGTAATGCGAATATTGTAGTGTAAACCGAAAGACTACGTCTTCAACCGTTTTGGAGATAAAAAAAAATATTTTTCTCATGTAAACGTTCAATTTTACTTATAAGAAATGCACCTTTCCCAGGAAACTTTGTGTTGTTTAACCATCAGCTCCCACTACACTAAAAAAAAAAAAAGTTTGCCACCCCAAAAAGGAGTAATAGAACCACCTCTACCTCTACACCAATTCCAGTGATGTATAACACCAATTCTAGTGTTGGTTAACATCATCCAGGGTGTCCAACACCGTTTCTGGTGTTGACAAACACCTCTACCGGTATTCAAAAACACCGTTAGGAGTGTTAATAAACACCATTGAAGGCGTTCCCTACCACTTCTAGCGGTGCACCTTAATACTCCTAACGGTGTTTCTGAATACCGGTAGAGGTGTTTGTCAACACAAGAAACGGTGTTGGACACCCCGGATGTGCAGTACACCTTTGCAGCATTTGGGAATGACTCTCATAGAACAAAATATAGTTTCGGTTCAATGGGCGTTGATGTCACAATTTCAACTTGTTGATCATTGGTTCTATCTTGTCTTCATCTACAAAATCAGGAACCTTTCCGCCTTGAAGATTTAAGTATATTTAAATGGATAAAGACATCTGGCAGATATGGTAGTTTTACTAACCAGGAAAATTCGCTGAAAGATCTCTGAGGTGAAAACGCTTTTCCATGAGCAAAGGTTTTATCATATTCCTCAATTCCCCAAAACGAGACAAAGCTTTGCCTCATAACAGCCAACGAACTTCGCAGTGTAGCTAATGTTGGTGGTGATTACTGTCCATATACTTGCAAAGCTATTCAAAAAGTTTTGAATTCAGTGCTTCGCTGTTCATCAATTTGATAATTTCGATCGATTCATGTAAGATTTACTTTACTTTGTCTAGTATCTACTTTGCAACTAGAACTTCTCTATGTGGCGAGTTGTCGCGTTATAGTGTCTCCTCCAACGCCATAGAACTATTTTAAAACTAATTGTATTGATTCAACGATACAAAGATGCACTTCTGTACATTTCGAACGCAATATTACAACCTTGACCTCGGGACCTTGCAGTAGGAAAGGGTAGCTAATTTCTTGCATACAATCTTCCAATACGACATAGATTCTCTCAGCAAAATTTCAAGGCATGTTTTCAAATTATTTCATTGACAGTCTCCTTGTAAGTATGTGATTGACCGCAGCGATGCAGAATTTTTTTTCATCATTCCTTTATTTTCTACTTTCCCCCCCCCCTCTCATTTTATTCGCAAAATATTAGAACTTTCCTTCCAGCGTTCGCGAATCCCCCGTGAGGACGTTGAGGGATGCCGATGGCCCGCGGATTGCAGATTAAGAACCGTTGTATTAGGAGGTTCGGAAGTTCAATGTCAATTCCGGAATTTCCCGACTTTTGACTCCGGAATCCTGATTTCCATTTCGGGAATTCCAAACACCTGTTCAGTTATTACTACTTGTAATTTCTTTTATTGACGCTAGACAGCGTGACGGACACAGAAATTGAAGACTTTTTCACTATCTTCTGTAAAGACAGGAAAGAGAAAAATATTCTCACGTTCTTTCCATGTATACATTTGCTGTTTCGTTATTGGAATTGTAGTCTAATGAATAAAACATATGTCTAGAAGTTATAAGAAAAGCCAAAAGGACCAAAAAGTGCCAGGTCAGCTACTATTTTTAGTATTGCGTGATTTGCTTGACACAAGACAGGACTTCTGAGGTAATGGTCGTGTCAGTGTCTGTGCTATGCGTGTATGTAATTGTGAGAAATCTGAAAAAAAAAAAAAAAACAAGCTACCCAATAAAAAAATACCTGCGTTATTTCTTTTGCTCAATCAAAAAGGAAATAAAAAATTACTAACTAGATTTATGAGGCGGGCGTCCAATAATTCACACATAGATATTGTCTTCTGTTTTCAATATTGTCTTCATTCCTTCAACGGAGTAATGACAAATATCATGCTCGAAAAGAATGGATAGACTTTTCTCTTTATTAGTTTCGTTTCTTCTCGATTTTTTGAAAATTTAAAGGCAATTTAAGTGTAGGCAAATGACTTTTTTGGAATCTTTCTATACAAAAATAAAAATAAAATAAAAATAAAAATAAATTAAAAATAAAAATAAATTAAAAATAAAAATAAATTAAAAATAAAATAATATAAAATTAAATTAAATTAAAATATAAAAATTAAAATTAAAAGTATAGGCTGAATGAACCATACCCAAGGGATATAAAATAATTTCTATTACAAACAGTAGCAATGCCTCAATTTTTTGTTAAGCTCATACGATCGACAAACAAGATAGGTCAACTGCATGTTTCTTTTGCCTCTGTTCCTTTTTTTTTTATTCTTTGTTTTATCCAATTAAATGACAGTCCAGAAGATAGTTAAAAGAGAGCTCTTTTAGTGTGACGTCAATTGTGGTTAAATTGTGTGGTGGCTATTGTGTACCACGTGACTTGCGAAATGGTTGTTTCTTCCACGCCTCAAATGAAGACGAAGTGTTTTTTGGTCGTGTTGAAGAATCAATTGGTTTTAGAGACAGAGGAAAAAAAGTGTGAGGAAACTGAAAAAAAAAGTGCTAATTGACCTTATAGAACACTTTCATGTTGCTTTTGTTTTCTTGTTTGTTTGTTCTCCAGTGTATGTTGACACAGCTGGTACAGGCTTAAAAGTGTTTTTCAAAGCGTCAACAAGAGGAAAAGCATGAAAAACAAACAACTTATTGAGCGACGATCTCCAACACGAGATGGCAGCATAATTTCACTTCTTTCATTGCGCACAATTTTCATGCTGTTCCTAATGCCTTGTTTGGATTACTAAGATTGTTACGATGATAAAAATCATGGTTGAAATAACTTACGTTTAGACTACGGAACTCCGTGGTTATCGTGCTTGTATTACTATTGTCAATAAAGAAACAGTTTCCGTAGAGTAAAGAATCTGCTTGTTACACGGGAAAGGTTTAAATTATTTAATAATGAACACAAATGAATTGATTGTAGCGTAACATTTTGTAGATTAGTTTTGCCATCATTCTTTTATATTTTAAAAGTGATACGCACCACTAGGATGCTATATATTTCGATAAAGAAAGGAAGAAACTCACGAAGTGAGATGCGCTTAATGGCCATCTTGCATTTAGATAACTAATGTAAGAAGATAACCGTCGAAAGTTGACGCTAGTTAAAGAGTTGAAGATTGACTAAAACAATCAAGTACTTTACATGCTTACTACATATCACCATCAGGGATTATGAAAGGGTATTTTGTTTGAGAGGGTGTAAAGCCAAAACTAGGGGTTAAAGTAGAGTTTTGTACGGTCCTTATAAGTTTTTATCAGTAAAAAATTTGAAATTGGGGTTGTGTGTGCTTGAGAATTTGGGGTGGTGTGACACCCCCATTAGGGGGTCTGGCAGAATCCTTGTAACTGGAAACAGTACATACGACTATCCTTGAAAGATCTCGGGGTTGCTGATAGGTTAGAGAGCTCGCGTTCTGTGCGCATGGTAACAGGTTCAAATTCCACCACCAGTTCAGTTGAACAGACGGATTCGGAGCCCACTTTACCCAAAACTGTAGGTGCCGTCCTTAGAGGTTCACCAGCTCGTTTAGGACGTTAATAAAAATTCACTCACTCACTATACTTGCGAAGAAGGATCGGTTCTGCCATTGTTTGCGACAGTAGAGGTCATCATATAAAAAGATTCTGTAAAGGTCTTCGTACAGTTCTTGAAAAAAGGTATTCCCGGAGTCTACCAATTATCTAGTTCATGGTTTAGTATTTAGTTTACATTTAACTTACTGCATAGTTATGGGCTAGATAGGCACCTTATAGACTAAGCCTGACACACGCCATTCCTCAGACATGTCACTGCTTAATCACAGGTGCCGGTCTACGCCCTAAATATAAGTTAAATAAATAACTAAATACTAGACTCCCTGAATACCTTTTCCCGTGACTGTACAACCCTGAAAAAATATTCATTCTCTCATTACTACTTAATTTTAAACTTTGAACGTAAGAGCTTTCCAGCGAATGGTACAGCTCGTA
>JAGDQP010033813.1:0-20477 GCA_022664845.1 Lepisma saccharinum | reverse complement strand
ATATATATATATATATATATATATAATAAAATATCCTCTTTACTCATTGCTACTACAACAGCTGTTATTGAGACAACTCCCCTAAACATATTTTGTGTAAACGGAAACACGTTTATAAGTTCACTTTTTCAAAGTTCTTTCACTCACTATCTGGTTCTGCTTTATCATCTCTTTTAATTAATTTTGCCTTTACTTCATCCATGCTGGGTAAAAGTAAATTGCGAGGAAATTCTTCAAAAATTTCCATATTATCAAAATGCAGTTATTTTCGAAGATTATATATATGTGAAAGAATCACAATATCCATTATCAGCCTATATGTGCCTCTCCTCATAATCTGGTTCTGCAAATAATGTCTTTCTAAATTAATTTTGTCTTTACTGCTCCCACTCTGGGTAAAAGTAAATTGCAAAGAAAATATTGAAAAAATTCAACACTATCAAAATATACACGATTTCAAAAATATAAAAAAATCACAGCGTCCATTATCAGTCTATATTTAAATTCATTTTAAGGCCTGTAGTTATCAGTCTATACATGCGTCTAATCAAATATCTTTGTTCATCTACTGATCGTGCAACACAACGATGTATCTGGCGATATCGTACATTAATGAACCATTCAGCACACAATAAGGAACAATTGCTTTTGTATTTTCAATTTCCGATAGCTTCTATAATGCACTGATCATCGATCATGTAATTCGAAATTTCAATTTTAATTTCACTACAATACATTGTGGTAGATGAAACTTCACTGTTCTGCACAGCTCTTTCGGTTTTATCAGCATAGAAACATAATATCCTTCATCACTATCTGAATTAAATTCTACCTCTAAACTTGAGGTAGATGCACTGCGGTAAATACCATAAGATAAGCCTTTATTCTCCGCCGACGTTCCATCGCTTTCGTCAGCACTTCGATATTTTTAAAAATGCATGATACTTTTACTAGTGTCTAATATCATAGCCTCAGGACAACTGTGTACAATTTAAAACTAAATCAACTTTGCACATTATGAACTACTTTGTAAGTAACAAGATTCAACTGGTTCTGTAAACACTTGCATAGTTAAATTCCAGCGAGCATCTGGGGGATGCAAAACAACAAAGAAAAACACGCTCGCAAGCGTAAGAATGGCATCAACAAAAACAAACGAACACCTGCATTTAAGAGAACACGTGTGGGAAAACAATTGCATTAAAAGTCATTTTGTAAAATATCTTGTCCATACACGATCCGTGGGCATAACATGTGCGAAATAAACAGCAGTTGTTACAGTAATAAAAATGTCATTTAACTGGCGCCGCTGTCAATCAAGCGGCAGACAAAGAGAAACAGGATATAATACGTTGTTGAGCTTAACAATGCAGCAACAAAAATAAACGGACACTTGCTTTTAAAAGAGCACCTGCACACTAAAATTACAAGAAATGTCCAGGCATGCTATAGCACGCCTCGCCAACACTTGTTATGCGGCACATATAAAAATATTCTTACAATCACAACAAAGAACTCCGAATTCGCATACCTCTGTGCATGAAAACAGTATAGAGTTAAATCATATTCAACGAACATCGCCAGATGTAAGACCAAAAACTACATGTAATTCACGGGAAATATTTTGTCTGTGATGACCATTAATGTACAACCATTCGCCGTCAAAATAAAATGATGAATCCAACCCCAAAATAAATATCATATTCTTTAAAAAAAATCCATATCCTATAACAAATTAAAGCTATCACAACGCGTTCTACGAGCTTTCACGATCTGCGCTACACATCTGGTTTCGTGGGCGCGGGAGGGCGGCAACATGGCTGCGGGCCATAATATGGCGACTGC
The DNA here is from genome assembly GCA_022664845.1 of Lepisma saccharinum. NCBI lineage: Eukaryota > Metazoa > Arthropoda > Insecta > Zygentoma > Lepismatidae > Lepisma > Lepisma saccharinum. The sequence continues at coordinate 18,632 of JAGDQP010033813.1, read as the reverse complement.
TGAATCACGGATGATAGTTTAGAAAATTAAAACAATAAACTTTTTATCACATATCTCCTTCACTATTACATATACAACTTTCTAAGCTATAGGGTACCCCCTTACTCCTCTACAATACCTCACACCAACCATAGCCTGCTAGGTTTAATTGTTAAGGCTAGAAACCGGTTTGAAATTTTAAGAATGTTACACCTTTTCTGCTGAGCGCTCTGCTAGTGAACCACCGGGACCCTTCAACTTGTCCTACTTTTGTTGTTTTGATTAACCTTGTTAAATAATTTAATTTAGTTTTATGGCCTTAAGATATATATGGCTTAGGCAGGGATAGAGTAGAGGAAAGCATATGGTAAAGAGTCGGCGGAGGACCAGGTTGAAGATACCATCGAGAAATTTTTCAGGTGTAAAAAGGCTGAAAGTTATGAGTTAGTCAGACTGGGTGACATCAGATTAGAGCTCCGATTGTGAAGAAGCGTCAGAACCTATTACACTGGCGACTAAAGAAAAGCGAAAGAAAATTGGGTGGCTGAAGAATATTTTAAATGTCGAGTTTTTTTTTGGTGTGACTTGGTGGGTTGACTTTTTGGCCCCTAAACAAACATATTCTATAACACTCCAAGGAGTAATTCCTGCAGTATAACAAGTCATATTAATGCCTGTCTTTAAAAGTTGATTTGCTGTTCCTTAGAGCCTTTTTGAGTATTGGAATGCTTAATGAAGGACATTTCGCGTTTTCGCCCAGTCCCTCCAACGCTGTTTTGCTGATTTATTTACTTCTCTGTCATCCCAACACGGATTCTTCAAACATATTTTTATATACAATCGCTCTATAAGAAATTAGTCTTCTTGTGTATTTTCCTTCGCACAGAAGACCTTTCACTACTTCTTTACGCTGGGAAAGTCTCTCTGACCTTTCACATCTTGTCGACACTTCAGAACTTCACACAAAAAATATAAATATACAAACAAACACGTTAAAATACCTTAAAAATGATGAACTACAACTGTTATGAATATCATATCAGTAGATTGATTTGCGTTCTGTGCAGATATGAGAAAAACACATGTAGAAAAGTATTGACATACGATACGATCATGCGTATGTACGCAATGGGGTTATTATAACATGGCTATGTACAAAGCATGGGGTGAAGGTATTGTCTGACTACAACAATGCAGTACTGAAATGAAATTAAGATATAACATGACGTTGAATGACTTGAGAAAGAAGTATATCACAGTGGGTTGATATGTGTATGATGACATGGATTGAGAGAGGAAAGAGGTAATTGCATGATCTAAAAGAGCTAGAAAAATTTTGCATGACAATGAGTTTTGAAGGAGCCAGCTGGAAATATCCATGTATGAGAAATACGATCACAATACTCTATTCAAGTTACCGGAAGATAGAGATAAAGGTGGAAGCTATTGACTTGCTACACAATGAAGCACTCCGGGCCGGTTGACATGTGGATGTTAGTTGCTGGTGACAGACTGTATAGATGAAGAAGGCAATTGAGCTATTTAAAAGAGCGAGAGAAAAATTGTGCACTATCACGATTAGTTGTGAAGTCCTCAGTTGAAAACCGCCATGTATAGGGTAATCTGACCCGTGTTTGTATGGGCGAAACCAATACTATACTTTAGTTAACGAAGGGTAAAAACACAGCATTAGAATACGGATGGATTTCTTTCGAAAATTGGTGTAATAAATATGTATAATTGAGGTAAAGGAAAGAACAGTTGTGTGTCTGTGTGCTTGCGACTTGAGTATGAAATCAGGCAGTTGGAAAGAATACGTGTTTTAAACCTGATCTGTGTTTGTATTGAGATGAGAGCGAAAAAATGAAGATTATTTAACGAGTGGTAATTAAACATCATGGAACAGATGTTACCTGAATACGTATGGATTTCTTGCGAAAATCGATGTAATGAATATGCATAATTGTGCTAAAGGAAAAGGCAGAAGTCGATCTGAAGAAACATACACGTGTGTTTAGAGAGAAAGTCAATTGAATGGAAAGAACAAGAAGAAAAAAATCGTGCACTTGCCCGATCGATCACATACAACGGTGAGAGGGTACGGGCTTGTATTTAATAAAGATATTAACGAAGCGGGGTGTGCGTGTATCAATTATGTTCTATCAGTGTCTAAGAATGATCACTCTAAAGAAGTTGTGTGGGAGGTCAATCAGAGATAAATGTAAGTAAATTTATGAATTAAGAAAAATGTAATTTTCATGCTAAATAGTTGAAACAGAAACCTTGAGTCATTAAGTTAACCAATGTACAGGATGCACATAAAAACAAGAAACATGAACGTATTGCTAAAATGTCAAAGCTGAATATGTCTTAGGTGTAAATATAGGGTGACCGTAAAGTTTTGTGCTTAAAACAGGACACTTGAAATAGTTATAGTATCAGTTCCTTCTTATAGCGCTATTGATTATGCGTAATATTACAACGCACTGATAGAAAATAGACCTAGAATGGCATGCGGAATTAGTCAAAAGAGAAACGAGGAAAACGATTGAAGGAGACCATCATTTAAAAAGAAGCAAACACTGTAGTCCTTAAACAGCATATCAGTTTCAATATGACAATGAATCAGAATATATATAGGATTATAAAGTGTCTTTATCGATTGCGATGTGTAGTTATTTGAACGAAAACTATGCATAACTGAATGATTGGCATATCCTCCTTTCATCTCGAAAGATTTGGAATCACTCTTTTTAGTTGTCTTAGTGTTCATTGGCGGGAAGAACTTACTGCATATACTTGACAATTGATTTATTTGCGAAGTATAATGTAAAGAAAATATATTTCGTTTGTAAGTTCTCCTTAAACATACGTTTGTAAGACATGATCAATCACTTCACCTCACTTTCCTTTAATAACAAAACTGATTTAGTTCCTTCAAAGGAAAAACATGTTTTCAGATAAAGGAGAAATATAAAATCAATTAGTCCAACATAATTTTTGAACTGTTGTTAAAACGTTTGTTATGTTGGTCTCTCTTGGCAGCGTGTTGATCTTTATTGAAGCTATCATGAACGATTTTATTAATTTAAAATTCCATTTTCGTCATCAATGAAAAAGTTTGAAAAATAGACTTCGTACTAACACAGGATAAGTTGTATTGCTGGAATAAACTAATGTGCAGAATACAATGAAGAGTGTGCAAAAAATAATATTAATACCGTGTGAAATCAAGACTTATTTCCTTTGTGCTTGAAACCCATGGGACGGGATAGCAGTGTGATAAACTTGACTTATGGTCACCCTATGAAAATCCAACGAAGGTGTAATTTTAAAAACACAACAGAAGTAATAAAAAATGAAATGGCACTGGATTAGTCAGAAACGGATGTATAACGCAGGAGATATGCAATACCCAGCGGGAAAAGATGTAAAAGGTATCCACGCTGATGGTTCGATCCCAGCGCGCGAACATCCTGGTTGAAGTTTTCCAGGGTTTTTCTTAAGTCACACCATGGTGGGATGGTACCTAGATGGAAAACAGATCCTGGTTTAATTCTCTTTTCTTTGCTATTTCAACCTGAGCTGGAGTTGGCTAAAGGTGATAAATAAATCAAATAGAATATAGCCTCCGAGCAATTAGTTTCAGTACATTATACTTTCCCGAACAAGTGGTTTGTCAATAGAGTATTACAGAACCAGGGATACTCCTGTAAAATAACACTGTTGCACAATATGATCGCTATATAGGGTTACTTCCAAATATTTGACCAAAGAAAGTTAGTCTATTTCCGAAAAATGTGGCAAAAGACGCGCTGTCATGCCTATTCCCATTCCCCCAGTCATACATAAAAAGTTAGAAGGAAATATACGATATATAGGGTTTGTCCGGAATAGATAGTTGATCAAAGAAAGATATTCCATTTCCGAAAAATGTGACAACCGACGCACTGCCATGCCTGTTCCTCGAGTTATGCATAAACAGTAAGAAGGCAAATATACGATATATTGGGTATGCCCTCAATAGACACTTGACTAAAAAGTAATTCTATTTCCGGAAAATATGGCAAGAGATGCACTCCGCTTGTCTGTTCCTCGAGTCATGCATAAATAGTAAAAAGAAGGTAACTATACGATATATAGGGTTTGTGCGGAATAGATAGTTGAGCAAAGAAAGTAAGTCTATATCCGAAAATATGACAAACGACGCAGTTCTCATTCCTGTGCCCCGAGTCATGCATAAACAGTAAAAAGAACAACTAATCGATATATAGCGTGTGTTCGGAACAGACAGTTGACAAGAGAAGGTAGATGGCTAAACGACTAATAGTATACAAGGTTAGTTCGAAATAGTTGAGCAAAGAAAGCTAGTGTATTTCCGAAAAATGTGGCATGAGACGCACTCCACCTGCCTGTGCCCCGCGTCATGCATAAACAGTAAAAAATGAGGTACCATACGATATACAGGGTGTGTTGGGAATAGACAGTTAACCAGAGAAAGTAGCAAGGCTAAACAACTGAATAGAAGTCTTTCGACTAGCGGCGCCATATTAGGGGCTCAATGGAGCTCACTCGGTAAAATACACATATCACGGTATCCAATGAACATTTTGACTTGGAAACAGGATTAAACGACTAAAGTGGGGTCTATTCACCACTTGGGCCATATTGGGGTCCCCTGGGCCACACTTGGCAAGATACATATATCACGGTATTCATTGAATATTTTGGGATGGAAACAAGATTAACGACAAAAGTGGGGTCTTTCACCACCTGGACCATATTAGGTGCTCACTTGGGCCCACTTGGTAAAATACACGTATCACGGTATCCAATGAACATTTTGGGATGGAAACAGGGTTAAACGACTAAAGTGGGGCTATTCAGCACCTGGGCTTTATTGGGGTCCACTGGGCCTTCTTGGTAAAATACACATATCACGGTATTCAATGAACATTTTGGGATGAAATCAGGGTTAACCAACTAAATATGTATCTTTTCACCACCTGGGTAATATTACGGTTCACTGGGGTAAAGTCGCTAAATACGCATAACAAGGTAATTAATGGACATTTCGGAATTGTATCAAGAGCAAATGAATAATATGGGTGTTTACCGTCTGGGTGATATAAGGAACCCACAGGGTCTACTTGGTAACATAGTCATATCACGACATGCAATGGACAATTGCAGGAGTTTAAACGGTCATAACTCCGCAACCAGAGGTTGGGTTTGAACTAATGTTCGTAAAAAAATGCATGAAGCATTTTGACAAACATGGTGTATGAATGGACATGCGGCTAGTGATTACGTACAAGGTCAAATCCACGTCAAACTACACGTTGAACCTGCATATCTAGATATCAAATAGCTACACAAGGACTCTTGAAATGACACCTAACCAAACTGTGCTGACGTAAAAACTAATATTCTGTAAACGTAGAGTTGTCGAACAGTATGGTTTTACTAATTAACATAAATCTTGACAGGATATGTGTGATGATGCTTGTATGTCCCTAAGGTGAGATAAGCAGACCTGTAAGTGTGAATGAATTACACACATTTTAGTTAGAATTCGAACAAAACAAAAGTCGTGAAAGGAATAAAAATCAACGCCGAAGACGAAGCGGTGGGAGAAACAGAAAAGGGAACTAGTAAAAAGCGAGGCAGTGAAAAGCATCCTGGAACATCAACAAACACGGAACTCAGTCACAGCATGTACGAAGGAAAAAGGAATAACGCCTGAAGGTATGTATCCGAAGAGAAAATAAGACCCATAGGGAAACCTAACAGATACCCACACGTAGAAATGTTGTAGAGTAACTAACATATGTGAATAACCATTATACGGAAGAGTTTTAATTTACTAAAGTAAGTGACCATCTCTTTCAGGTTACCAAATATCCCATCACAACCATGGTAGAGTAATAAGAGTCCAGAGAATTGATCATCTAAGGATACTGAGGTAGGTGAAAACGAACATCAGTATGCGTGAATATAAAACTACTCGAACGTAATACAAATGGAGCATGACAAAGCAAGTAGTAAGATAATAATGTATGAACTAATACAAGTGTAGGATACACCAAGCACTTCCAATAGTATGAACATTTGCATACTATAACATATATATATATATATATATATATATATATATATATATAGTAGAAAAATAAATCATGACGAATATTAGTTGTTCAGCTCATCAACAAATATCGAGATGTATTTAATAGAGATCACATAGAGTAGTGACGTAATTTGCCCTAATCACTAACGGTGAAAGCACGTGCAGTCTGCTTGTGTGTAACTGAAAGAGGCTTTCCATTTTTCATTTTGCAAACGAGATGAACCCTATCGATCAGCTTTTGGAAGGCTACGAGGAGGAGCAACTGGCAATCGTATAGGAGTGGATCATCGTATGGCGAAAGATGGTCTACTGGGAGGCACTAAGACACCGCTCGTCGCACCCCGAGATAAGGTACCGGTTTATTCACAATTTACTATACCATTGCTGGCACTATGTTTGTGAAGTATTATATTACGAGCATGCCAGTTGGCCTGGAATGTGTTTTTATCTCTACGCGGCAAGGATGCGCGATTTCGAAGCTTTTATTTAACTAGCACAAAGGCGGTTTTATGATTTGTGCCATCAGTGAAAATTTGACAGGGACGAATGAACCACAATACGATTTGCCACTTGTTCGGGTAAAGGGAGCCCTACGCTTTGTGGAATTGAGGTACAGTAAGGGTGTACCTCCCCCGGTTTGGGTCCAACAACACGGTCCACCTCTACAGCATCAACACATGGAGGTGATGGGGAACTGTCCATTGACGCTCTTCTTCCATCAATTATAGATTAAGTTGCTAAGGAGAGGGAGGAGAAGAGGAAACTGTGTGAAGAGGAGAGAGAATGAACTGCGAAGAGTTTAGGAGGTGAACGATGTGTTGGAGAGGGAGGAGGACGTGTATCGCACTGTATTGGGCGCACAGCCCAATGCGGATGTGAGGGATATTATCCTACCGTTCCAGCCGAAGGGTCCTCTGTACATCCTTACCTTCAGGCATTGGACATACAGAGAAACCTACTCCTGTTTTGAGCACGCAAGCAGGAAATCAAGTTGAAGGTAATACTACTTGTCAGAACGAGAAGTTGACAGAAGCTCAGCGCTACGACCAGGCAAAGCAGATTACCGTGCATCCTGGCACCTCATCAGATGGAGATAAGTTTAATCATATCAAACTCAAAATAGAGAAAAAACATAAAAAGATAGGTGTACCAAGACCGCAATGGGGAAACATTCCTATCACCTGGCAATAATGCACGGTTCCAGAACCCAGGTAGACAGTAACTTCAAAATTATATCCAGACAACGACGGGGGGGGGGGGGGGCACTTTCGAATGGAAGGGAGATTTATTGAGATTTTCCCTGAAGTGGCCAATGTTGTTGATGTTGAAATATACGGGAATAACCTCTTCTCATTCCCTTTAGCCAACAACATTCTTCATGTTCTTCTAGAGGCGTACGTTGTTCTAACAATCGAGAGCACAACATCCACCCTCGAACGTCCAATATACGTAGGTTGGCGGAAAAGGGATGAACCCAAATGAGACATTCCATTTCGACCATGTGGTCATAGAGCTACACTGGGTTGACATGCGAAAGGGAATGGGAAAAGCAAGGCGGTGTTATAATAAGATCTAGGAGAAAAGAGGTTTCATCTTCAAGAACACCGTTTCACCTCCAAAGTCGGTCGTATGCTTCCCACAGGCGTTGGCAATTGCAAAGCCCGTGCAGCAAAGAAAAGACTAAGGTGTGTGAAATGCAAAACAGGACCAGAATACTGGCGGAAGGAAGCACAACGTCTGTGTGAAGTGGCAGGAACTAATGTGGAGGCACGACAAGGTTGCCAACGAGAGGAACTCGAGTTATTTCAACAACACTTGGGTCGTCTCCAACATGAGAGGAATCCGCACACAGGAGAAGCGATAGTGCTTTTCTCAGGATATCTGTATATTCAGTACAGGAAGGATGAGAAAACAGGTTTTGGGCATTACAGTATGATTACTTTCATAACATCGTACCTGCGCATACAAGGGTATTGCGACATGTGTCTTGTGGTGTATCATTCCAAGCACTTTCATAGATGTCAGTACAAGTGCTCTTTTGCCTGACCTCCGCACAATTCAGGATGAGGAAAAAGGGCGTTTTAAATGTACGGACTACTATAGAACATTTCCCTCCAGGAACTGGATAACAAGAAAGTCCCAAAGAAAGATGGTGCTTTATGTAACATGGTGAAGGAATGACCCAACTGCTGTGCGTTTACACATAGACGACGGCAAGAAAACCCCGCGGAAGACTGTGGAAAGTATATTTGTAAACTATGCCAGATGCACGTACTTCCACAATACCAGTTCATTTTTCAAATTTGAACCTTCACAGGGAAGATGAATATTTATACATTTTCTATGATGTGGAGACTCTACTCGTTTCTCGCATGCAAAGTACGATCGCCAACACGAAGTCAATGTCTTGTACGCGTCCCACAGACTTGCTCAATGTAAAGATAAGGATACTGGTGCGTCATGCATGGTCTGCAGTTATCTAAAAAATGAGAGTAATCGCGATTTTATTTTCTGGACCATGACTGAGTTTATAGAGCACGTCCTGGATGACCGGGACCAGTTTCGACGTACCGTATGCTTAGCTTGCAATGGGTCCCATTACGACAGCATACTGGCGGCACGCACAGCTATAAAGGAGCAACGATTGGACAATGATTTCCGTTTGCTTACCGAGGGTAACAAAATTATTAAAATGGCGCTGCGTAAGTGAGTTGACTTCCGTGATACGTATGCCTACATGGGTGTAATATTAGCGAGTCGCCCGAAACCCTAGGATTAGATACAAATCCCCACAAAAGTGAATTTCCGTACCTTTTCAATACAGTCGAAAACCAAAATTATAAGCGTCCAATACCACCCTTCGCAATGTTTGACGCGGAGGGTCGAAGTACAGAGAAGTAAAATGCATTAAAGGAATGGTATGAAGAATGCAGTCGGGACAAAGACTACACGTTCGACATGCAGGAGCAACGACTTGCGTACTGTAAGAACGACGTGGCCACATTAAGCCATCACGTTAATCAAGTTCTGCATTATCAAAGAACGAACCGGTTGGATAAAATGTTTTCTATCAGCCCAGACTGGCTATCCGTGTATTTCGCACTCTGTTCTTGCTAGAAAACACCATAAATGTTATCCCCCACTTGGCTACCAAAAAGGAGACCGCCAGAGTAAGAAAGCCCTTGATTGGATAAAGCACAAGTCTACAGTGTATAGACGACACATTATACTGTACTGTGGCAGAACAGAGGTATTTCGTTCCCTGTACAAATGCAACGATTCTGAACGGATATGGCATCTGAATGCAACGTCTCTTTACCCATGGGTTATGGTTAGTAAACCCCTGCCCGAGGGTCAACCAAAGGTGTACATTTCCCCATGTTGAAGGATTGCGAGGGACTTACGGACATCCCTCGCCATCCCTGTTCTTCCCTACACATAGAACAACAAACGGATTGATTTATATCGCACGTGTATGAAAAAACACAACAACAGAGAATGTGGGCACGACAAGGAGCAACGGTGTTTTCGTGGGACGTTCTGCATTCCTGAGCTAAAAAAGCCATATGCTGTTGATATAAAATCGAAAATATCCACGAGGTATGGGAATACGAGGTACAGGAAGTACTGTTTAGGGATTACGTTAACAGCTTCCTCACGATGAAACAGGAAACAAGTGACTTGCCCCCAAATAGCGATACATAAGAAGCAAAATAGGAATATATCCGCCAGTATGAAGACAAAAAATGCCTATGCGATACGAAAACATTGACTTTAATCCCGGTCTGAGGTGGATATTAAAAATTTCTTCTTAACTTTCTATTCGGCATATTCAAGACGGTCATTATTAAACTTGTTACTGGCTCCTCAATACAAGCTTAGCACTGTGGTCCAGGTCGGGGCCGAAACCCTGCTCGTTACGTACGAAGACGTGGAAATTAATAACACGTCTCTCCCGTTTCCCAACGTTACCATATCTGCATTTATATCATCATAGGCACAGGTAAAATTGTTTGAAGTTATTTGGGATGTAGACCACGATAGAGTTCTGAAAGTAGATACAGATTCAATCATGTTCATTGAAAAGAAAAGTGAATGATCCTCGCTTAACACTGGGAATTACTTCGAGGAACTCACTTATGAAATTCCTAATGACTGGGAAATGTACCAGCTTATTGAGTTGGGAGAGAAGAACTACGCGTATATTTGGCAACTGGGGAAGTGAAGAAAATTATCAAAATTCGGGGTATAACCCTCAAGTTTCGGACACGGAAAGAAATAGATTTCTACGATTTAATCACGAAGAACACTAAACGCAACATTTTATTTTCCCCGATCAATATCCGGAGTAAATCAGGATTTGTTTGTCAGAAAAGAGTACGAGACACATAAAATGACTACTAGTAAACGCATACCTGTCACGTTACGTAACGGTAACTTACTATAAAACCCTGCTCTATGGGCACAGACGTGACTAAGGACAGACATGTGTGTGTGTATGTAATTAATTTATTTAATCTGCAAATATGTACGGATGGATTGATATGTAGGAAGTCTTTATCGTGACAATGATGATATGAAAGCGGAATGAACTTTTTCAGTCCGTTCTTTGCAAGCGACATGTTGCCACTAAAACATCCAGCAACGGTCTTAATTGCAGGGCCTTCGAGGGCTGGTAAGATTTGCTTCGTAATGAAATTACTGAAACATGAAGATTTATAGTAAAATTGAATGAAATCGGTTGGTGCTTGGGAGGAGCATTACCAAACATATCCATTCCCAATATTAAATTTTACCTTGAGATTCCTGTACGGACACGTTTGACATTAAACGCAATTCATTGATTGTGATCGACGATCTAATAAGTGAAACCAACCGGGACATTACGAATCTTTGCATCAAGTACGCCGGCACAAAGCTTAACCGTCATCTTTATTGTGTAAAGCATATTCTCAAAAGGTAAACATGAACGCGACATCACATTAAGCTCACATTATGTTTTGGTGTTTAACAACATACGTGGTTAATTACAAATCAAATATCTTGCAAGGAAAATTATGCCAGGAGATAGTAAGGGTTCTGTAGAAATATTTGAAAAGACTCCGAAAAAAACACATAGTTACCTCACGTTAGATTTAACACAGCAAACACCAGATGTGTTACGACTAAGTACAAATATATTTCCAGATGAAATCATGCATGTATATGCACATGTAAAAGACATGCATACCTCCATTACGATCAGTCGACAGTAAGATGTCAAGCCTAAAGCATTACCATAGCGAGGTCCCTACACATTGCAAGAGCAAAGGCAAGAAACGGAAACTCATGCTAAAAAAAGCATCCGGAGGAGTTATACCTACTATTGCACAGGTGGCAAGAACAATAAAAGGCAACATTAGCTTGTTTCCTCGCCAGAAGCAACGACTACCTCGACATAAGAAGACGCTACGTGCCTTGTCCTTTGCAAAGAGTAGTATAAAATGCCAATGACAATTACTCCTACAGAAAAGAGGTACATTACTACCTTTATAACTAGCAACAATTATAGGCGATGTTGCAGGAAATGATTTTAATCGCTAACATGGCGTCATAACAATTCGAAGAAATGATCTTGGTTCCCGAACAGGCAACAGCACTCAAGCGTAAAATCGACTCAATCACATCAAGCACGATTAGATCAAGAAATGCAGAGAATATTGCAACGTACAAATATTACTCCAGAGGAAAAATGGAAAATGTACCAAAAGGTATTTCACACGGACTTGAAACATACACGACAAGCAAATAAACCAATCACATTACCCTTAGTGGGTTCGGACCCGTCTGCAGGAACAGCAACCTCAAACCCGTTATTTCAGTTAATTCTTGATTCTGTTCCGAAAAACTTTGTCGAAGAACAGGAGTATTATTAAACCTAAGGCAGGCTTCTAAACGAATCATTGGGATTCGACAGGTGTCGTAAGCGTAGATCAAAATGTTGTTCTAGAGTCAAACATCATTGATCTTGTCAATGAAGTTGTGAGGAAACTTACACTCCGTAATCCGATCGGTATTCATGCATTTAAGCAAGTCCACCAGGAAATTCATATTCCAAAATAACTTTACAGTTTCAGTTTGGGGCCGGTTCAGTCAACAATTCTAAGGCTGTGCAAAAGAGAAAACGTACCATTTCCAAGGTAAAGAAGGCAAAGACAAAGAAACGGAATAACTTCTTTAGAAACTTGAAGTTTTACATGTCCTTATGAAAGGTGTATTATAAGTATAAGGATCCAGTGTATCTGGCAAGTATAGCAAAACTCAAACGGAGAACTGGTACAATTTGTAGAGAAATATTTATCATCACAGCACGCATATACATTAATGCACCTGTACGTAAAACTGGACTTAGCGGATATGCAGAATGTGGCAAAGTGTAATGACGGGTACAGATACATATTATGTTTAATCGATGTGTTTTCACGGTATGTGACTTGTATTCCTGTCAAAAATAAAACGGGACCTGTGGTAGCGGAAGCCACTATATCAATTCTAAAAACACTAAAACTATCGTTAACACATTGTCAAAGGGATTTGGGTACGGAATTCTATAATCATCACGTGAAACGCGTATTTAAAGTATGAAGTGAATCACTATAGTGTACATTTCGAAATGAAGCGGTGCTAGTAGAATGTTTTACCCGTACATTAAAACAAATAATATATAAATACTATAGGCTGAAAATAAGTACCGGTACATTTACGTATTGTCCGATCTCGTACATAGTTATAATCATACCGTACATTCCGCAATTAAAATGGCACCTTGTGACTTCAACGATTCCAATGTCCATCACACACTCTACGGTAACAAACAAGAAAACCAATATGTTATTTGCAGTCGGGTTATTATGTTACGTGTAAGTAAATATAAACATAAACTGGGAAACTGATACCTACCCAAATGGTCGCGTGAAATCTTTATTGTAGATAAATGCCTTAAAGGTACACAAGTAACATATAAGATCAAAGACTGGAACGGTGATCCCATCAAAGGAAGTTTCTACACACAGGAACTCCAAAAGGTGCTTGTCGGAAAACAAAACGTACCTTACCGAAAAGGAGTTAAACGCATATAAGGTTGGCTCTATGTGAAATGATTAGGGTATCGGTCAAGTATGAATAGTTGGGCATGCCGACAATCCGTCCAGTCATCAGAATGACATCATCCACGAAAGCAGACGTGTTTTATGAAAATGCACACGTATTTGATAATAAGACAACAGCATCCTATACAACTAAACTCGTACAGCCTGTACATCTAACCGGAGATTGGGTGGTCGGGTCTAACTAGTGTATTATCCCGTGAAGTTTCTATAATCTTCCTCACGAACAGAAAATCTTTATTCAGACGGAAGGAAGAAAGAAATCGCAATATAATATTAAGATGCCACCCTGATACTTTGATTCCGTACAACCATTGCCGGAAAGTATTCCACAAACACTAATGGCACAGGAGTGGGAACAAGCACTTAAAGAAGCAGAGGAAAAGGAGGATGAAAAAGAACGCTTAGGCTAGCATTTGCAGTGTTACTTAAGGTAACTGTAATGAATAAACAGCTTGCCGCGCAACTAGGTACCTCCGATGAACCAGAGATGAACCTGACCATCCACGCATATCGGATGGTAATATGGAGGATGATATTGACGATCCTCGCATATTGCACTTTGATTATACGCGAAATCGGGTATTCATTAAACATAGACGTTATCCAAAACGACATTATGTCATTGGGATGACACCCGGACTACAAAATGTTCTTGGGTTTAGTAACGATACATACGTGCAGAATCATAGCATCCAGTATTTTCCGCATAGTCGTCGGAAACGTCCAATCGTCACCATTGCCGCACCTTACCCTTGTATTCTCGATGTTAATATTCTATGCGAAATCAAAGTGTCTTGATATTTTGAAACTCCAACCACATATGGGTAAGCTGATTCGGAAAGTTAGTGTGCTCGCGTACCAGTACGGACATATCCAATCGTATATGTTTAGTCGACCACACTATGTGAAAGTGGAAAATAAACATTTTGATAGACTGCATGTAGAATTGAAAGACGAACGAGGACGAAAGATGCCATTTCAATTTGGAACGTCAAGCATTACATTACACTTTAAACCGAAACCAAGATATCCGAAAGTACCGAAGATAAGTTACACTAAGTTCAAATGCAAGTACGCATACGTAAAAAGGAATGCTTTGAAACATTTCCGGAATATCCTCAATTATAACATACACCTGAATGATGCATCGTGGGTGGTTGGACTTAGTGAACTACACATATTTCTTACGTGTCAAAATGTTATAGACGGTGAAAATATCTATTGGTTCGACATAAAGGATGGTACCAATTTGAAACGTCGTATTACATCTGGACATTATGCCACCATCCAACAGTTTTGGGACGAATTGAATACCATTACACCATGGATACAATTTTCTCATTCGAATTCAGTACAGGTCAAAACGACTGATAATATTGAAGGTATACGTCTCTACTTATGTTGGCATTGCAACTAGGATTCGAACCTAGCGTTAACATTCTCAAGGCAGGGACCATACAGAAACAACCCTATCTGATTATTGGGTAACCGCAACAGGTGTTTGTGTATATAGATTTAATTCAACCCCAATATGTAGGCGACACCAAAGCGTCATTACTACTTATCGTTGCTATGAGTGATACGAATCATGGCAAAGTTCAAACCGTTACATTCGAAAACGTACATTATTTTCATTAGCGAAATTAAGTTTCGATACGATTGAAATCCTACTTAAAGACCATGCTGGATGTAATTTGCCATTCGCATCTGGAACGTTGACGGTGACACTACACTTTACACGTCTCTCGAAATGAAGGTAGCTGTTCATCATGGATGCGGAATCCCGTATTTTGCAGGACCCTGGTATCAACGTGGACACGGTAGCGGGAGTTAATTCCGCGGTTTGTTTCGATTAGAAATGCCGTTCATTAAAATGAGTGCAAGGGCCATTGGGCTACAGGCACTACACACAGGAATCCAAGTTGCTAGGAATGTGTTAGAAAATCGTCCTGTGAAGGAATATGTAGAGGTGCGGATGCGAGAGGCAAGACAAAGCGGAAACAAAGTTGGGTCAGTTGCTTACCGGAAGCGGGAGACGACGGGCACGCAAATGAAGATCGCGAAGACGTATTGGTACACCAGAAAAGCAACGTAAACGTACAAGCAACGATATATTTTCAGTTAATACTCTTTCGTTCCTTACACTGGGTAGTAAAGAGTGCTGTACCAATGAATTTGATTTAGTATCTGTACCCATGACACAAACTGCTATTGAATCATCCCGAATTGTTGAATACCGTCCTATATCAACACTCACATCCGAAGGTCCTATTGCGTTTGTTATTCCTGGAGACACGTCCGAGTATATTAACCTTTGCGTACCTTAACCTCTACGTAAAATGTAAGATTCAGACCGCGCTGGAGACAATCTAGCAGTAGCTACGGCAGGACAACTTGCTGTTGCTGGGGATATTGCTGCACTTGCTTATAATTTTTTTCATGCACTGTGCACTGTTTCCACAAGTTGATATTTCCGTAAATGATAAGGTTATTTCACTATCATCGGGTATATCCTTACCGTGCCTACCTGGAGACTGTACTTAATTACACTGAAGATGCCTCCAATAAACATCTTACCAGTGCTTTATGGTATAAGGATAGCGCTGAACAATTAGATACTTTAGGTAATACCAATACAGGTTTTCATCAATTTACTGCCTATGCTACTGGGAGTGCCCAATTGGAAATGATGGGTCGATTGTATACGGATATCGCTAGTATTGACCTATACTACCTAATAAAGTATCTCTTTGTGTTAAATTACACCGTAGTGAAGATGCGTTCTGCGTAATGGGTGCTGCCAATTCCAATTACAGAGTACACCTCGATGAAGTCATACTGTATGCCCAGCGTATGGATATATCAGCAGATTTGGCTCTTAAGATTTTCTTAATCCCGACGTATTATGTTTCTGAGACGCTAGATGGAACCCGTATCGACGACTTTTACACCGCCTGCTGCTGGTTTTCGGAACTGTTTCCAAATTGTTCGCGGCAGTGTTGTTAGCTAATATAAGAAAAAGTAATACAAGAGAAGTTGTCCTTCTACTTGACTCGGTCATTTTCAATTTACTACCAGATGTTCGGAAAAGTGTGTGAGGGGGAGGTGGGATTTTAGGGCCACGGGCTGCTTTCTCCTTCCTTACTTCTTTCGTGTCTTGTCTTCAGAGAAAATCTGTCTGTTGTCTACAAGGCCAGACGCACAAAAATAAAATCCCTTGCGTGTGTTTCCTGCAAAAGCAATGAAAGAAATCGCATCTTGCAAAGAAATAAATAAAAAAAACGGCCACAGCCTGCGTGGTCTTCTGACTATGGCGAATTTTGAACTGCATTTGGAGCAATTTGAACAGTCCTAATTCCAACCATAGAATCAGGTTTTGGCTCAGGCTGGATGAGTGATGATGAGAATGAAGAAAGTGGGAGGAAACAGGAGAACTCCAAAAAATCCCACGCATACGGTTTTTGTCCACCACAGAGCTATCATGGCATGAGCAGAGATCGAACCGACAACCTCTAGCACCAGACCAAAGGTCTGCGCTCTAGCATTGAGCCAGCGCATCCCCAATAATATTTAGTTCACTCCACGGCTAAAGGAAAAGTCGCAAGAAATGGCCTGAATCAGCTTTACCAGGTGTATCGTGTGCGATACGCACGCGCCGTGAATGGCGTATGGGGGATGTGGAGGCAGCGCTCCACATATTCTGGACCTACGGTACGAAGTGAGGTGGTCAGTCTTACGCTCGACCGCCTTTACCTTCCCAAGGTGCCCAGGAGTATCAAGGACACTCTGGTACTCAATTTGATAGGGGACTGAGTGCACCTCAGAGCGCCAGACATGAGAGCACGATTTAAAAAAATACCCAGCGTCCTGGCCGGGATTTGAACCCATGCTGCTGGATTTGTATTGAGACGCGCCTACCACCTTAGCCACGACGATTCATATAATTGAAGATATTTCATATAATATAATGGGTTAAGAAACAAAAATGTCAATTCTGAGTAGTTTTTTTTAACGTGTTCTATATTATACTCCACATAACATATGAAGTTCTGAATATGCGGTACTACTCTTGTCGGTATTACACCACTATCTTGTAAGGAAACTAAGAACTATTTCGGGGATAACTGCCTTGACAGAATGCGAGTCAAAACATGGAGAAGTTATTTTCGCCCAAAATGACAGGCGGTATTGTAAAATTGGCGACGATATGTAACGGACGACGATAGTTGACCTCGAAGTAATAAAAAATAATACCATTTAAATGAGGGAACAGAGTAATTTTAATGGGCATTTCTTTCGGAAAAACTAGTTTTTTGTATAAAGAAGATTTTGTTGCTTAGTCAATTATATATTTCTGCTCTTATAATATTAAGTAATAGTGTTATTGATAGTCGAGTGCAATGACTCGACTCTGAATACCTGAATGATTGACTGAATGAATGGGGGCTTACGTTGTACATTATTTGCTATTATATGCACAGTGCGATACGTAAATAAAAAACGGCTTACCTGTAAGTTCAATGAATTTAATACATTCATATAACGTACTGAAACTTAACATATTAAGTGCGGGGTCACACCTAGTACAAACTTTATATTTTGACGAGGGCCAAGTGAAATAGCATCGCGGGCTCTGGCCGACAACCTTCCAACATCCTCTTCCTCGACGTATAACAGAACAGCTTGATCCTGGGATGCCATAAATAAAACTAAATTCATTTTCTCTCTCACCTCTATGGAACAAGTGGACAACAGCTCCTGCCATACCATCGCGACGAACTTCATACAATACCCCCTTCTCCTCTCCCTTAATGTTAAACTAGGGTGATTGCACGCTTCTTGTATTATTGATGCGTAGGAAACTGTCATATATTTGTGTCACGAGAATTGATTGACCAGCCGTAATTAACAAAACCACATAGTAAAGGAAGAATTGTAAAGTTGATCTTTGCAAGAATTGAGATTTCACTGTGAGCCTTGACTTCTAGAACGCTGACAATATGATCCGTGGGTGCGACCCCTCGTTCCATTCCGGTAGCGTAGATAAGAATTTCTAAAGGGAGGGAATATATAGAAAATCATATCCGTGTCAGTTATGCAACCCAGCAAAACAAATTTCTTAAAAACAATATATTTAGGGACTGTTTTTCTATAATTTTAGAACAGCATAATTTCGGTATTGTGCCGGAAAGTATTAAATGCATGAATATGTTACATCCGTATATTTTGCATAGTTCAGCCATAATTCTAATACAAATTTAGCTATATTTGAAACATCAGGCTGGATTTTGTAAAGAGCGAAGAGTTTCTAGACCAACATTTACTAATACTTATACGCTTACTTTGATGACAGTTTTCTCTTGTAAAACTACCAAACC
>JAGDQP010033812.1:0-20477 GCA_022664845.1 Lepisma saccharinum | reverse complement strand
ACTAGTGGATGAGGCCTCTCCCCGAAGGGAGGAGTTGGTCTACTACTCCCACGCTGACCAGACGGGTTGGGAGAGGAGAGCCGAAGCTCTCACTGTGATCGCCACTGTCTTTTATTCACAGCAGCTCCCCAATTGTCCTCACGATGCTGGGTCAACACCGAAATATTTGAGCCCCCATCGCGAATCGAACCCGGGACCGCTCGCACTGAAGTCGATTATATAGTGTATTTAACTATGCCATTTACTATTATCAAGGCATTAGTTTAGTATTTTCGCTTGTTTAATAGATATATGCATTAGCCATCCTTTTGAGCATGATTAAATTTTTTATGAACAAATACACATTAATACCGTTTTATATGATAATTTCTAGACACTTACATGTACAAAATAATATATATCTTATATTTTCCAGGTTTTACAATTTAGTATACGACAGAATCAAAAAGGTTGAATTCTGTATTAAACTAACTAACTAACTAACTCTACGGCTTACGGAACTCGCAAGTTAATCGCCACAATAACAAACGTTCTCCACAAGGTTCTATCCTGGGCAACAACAAGCCAGTTTTCATCACGAACACGTATTTCTCGAATATGCCTTCTAATGTTTCCCTCTCAACGACGTCTCGGTCTTCCCAACGATCTCTTTCCAACCGGTTTTCCAACGACGATGGAATATAATTTTCGTTTCCCCCATCCGAGTTACATGACCTGCACATCTTAGTCGTCGTGGTTTCATTATTCTTACAACATCGAGTGAGTCGCACGGTACTTGGAGTTCTTCATTGTGCAGTCTCCTCCATTCTCCGCTCAGCTCGGCCCGTTTCAACCCGTGAATAACCGTTCTGTATATTTTCAATTTCAATTACTTGATATTAATCGCTAGTTTTGGACGAATAGAAACAATTGTTGCCTGATACTAAATGACTTTTTATTTCTTGCGTGACCTCGTTATATTTGTATTTGTATTTGTTTACATTCTCTATGACCTCATCCCTAATCATTATGAGTTTATTCCCTTCATTCCCTGTGTTTCGGCTTGATATCATGTATTATTTTCTCTATGTTTACCTGTAGACCTATCTAATCGCACGCTTCTACTAAGACATTAGTGTTGCCTTGTAGTGCATCTGTATTGTCCCCTCCTATCTAATCGCACGCTTCTACTAAGACATTAGTGTTGCCTTGTAGTACATCTGTATTGTCCCCTATTAAATCTACATCATCTGAGTATACGAACAGTTGATTCAGATCATTCAATGTTATCCCGTTTGTACTCTTTAATTAATTAATCTCATATTCTAACGCAAATTTAAACAATAATGATGATAAGGCATCGCCCTGTTTCAATCCCTTGCGAACATCGAAACTACTTATCCGTACTCTGCTTATAGGGTTGGTGAGACACATTCTCACTAGTTGTACAAGTTTTTTTCGGAATTTTAAATCGTATCAGGATACTGTATAACTTCTCCCCTTTGATAGAATCATATGCTTTGTTAAAAGCAATGAATAGATTGTGAACACTCCTTAATTCTATTTAAACACTATTTGAAACATTCAGTCGTTTTGTATTAAGAATTGTCTTCATTATTGCAATATTTGCATGTACAGCCTATTCCAAAAAGGTTGACAGCATTGATTAGGCTGTTTTGAGCTGAAAATTCTTTAAGTCCAACTTCTGGTATCTTCGGAAACAGTAAAACAAAGATGTCAGGTTTGAAAGGAAGGATGAACCTTCGCAATTGGGAAAAAATGTGGAAATGTTTTTTTCTTCTTTTAAGTGCAATAAGACATGTTGAAATGTTATTAAGTGTAGGAAAAGTAAAATACATAATGATACATTATTTCGAAACCTTCTATACATCTCAGCACGTGATCGTTTTTTCACCTACGCGTTTCCATACGTAAAAGTAGCTTTGCAATGAATGTGAAGACAGCAAATTTAGTTCTCGCATTCGTAGTACAATAAACAAGAGAAATAAAAAAAACAGCATTTGCAACGTATATCAGTGCCATTCTCTTGAACACCGAAAATTCAGTCATGTTTCTTTAGAAGGAGTTCTATCAGAAATAAATAAATAGATGTGTTCATGGTAGCTCAGTGATACAGCGCGTGGCTTCTAATTGTGAGGTCGTGGATTCGAATCCCGTTCTGGAAAATTTATTTTTATGTAATGATATATTCCTCAAAGCATAAATAATAAGATGAAATAATAATAATCAGTTTTATATGTATCCATACAAGCATTTCAGGACATAAGTAATTATTTTGTTTGGTGTTGACAGAAAGTCGGTATATTATAATTGAACGTTAAATACAAATTAAATAAATGTTGTTATATCCAAAGTCGGATCAAGGTGCCATACAGCAAAGCAAGCAGCCATTCACGATTCCCAAAGTTCATAGAAATTCAATATCCCCAAAATTCATGATCCCCACGAATGATGAGTAATTTAAGAGACTAATATGTACTTCAGTAAAGAAATTCTCTAAAATGCTTGTTTGATATGGTAGTGGTGAAGCTTTGATTTCTCTATCTTGGTTGCAAATTCTATACTTTGTCATCTGATGAAGAGAAGTTACTATTGTCTAATAAACTAGAAGAAAAAATGCTTGAGTAGGGCTCGAACCCATGACCATGTGGAATTGGTTTACAAAGCAAAGGCTTTAATCATCAGCTACTATTTCAAACAAAAATCGTTGCCGAGATTTTTCTTATTAAAACACCACCAGATTGAGTCACGCTAAGTGGACCATTTTATACATTAGTGATTTTTGATAAGAAAAATTAGATTGGCTTAGGTTAGTAATAGTAAAATTGAGTCATTCCTGGATAATTTTAGATAATAGTTACATCACCATTTTAAAAAAAAGTTTTCTTATGTGGGTTCCTAGGTACCTGAAGCGATCAGAACGACTTTTAAAAACATATTATGCAAAGTTTCCTCGATACCAAATTTCAGACATTTTCATGAGGACCCATCTGAGACATTTATGCCCGAAATCCGGCATTTTTCGCCATGTTTGAACACCCGTAGAAGAGAAGGAGTGTGATTTAGGGCCATGATTTTTTGTGTGTGCATACACTCGGTCGGTAGGTCTAAATATTACAAAATTTTGCACAATTTTATTCAATCCCTTCACTCAAAAAAAATGTTAAAATTACAACTTATACAATTCGTTACTTATTTTTCAGCCTAATTATTGGAGTAAAGAAATTAATTTCCAGACAGGTGATTCCTTGAATATCCTTGAAGGATACCTCAAGAGCTACACAACGGATGAAGCTCTCTAGCTTTTCTGGTTTTCGAGAGATGTTTCCGTACAGTTTTACAATAGTGAAAAAACTCCACCCACCATTTCGAAAAGGTCCTAGCAGGGTTAGATGGTGAAAAGTGCCTTGGAAGGAATCGTGATAAATAAAATATAATGCTACCATATTCACCATAAAAAATGGTGGCTTTCCACCAAATGTCAGCTCAAAAGGTGCTAACCTAACCTCAAAATAAATTAAAGTTTTTTTTTTGTAGTTTAGCGATATCTCATTCGGATTTGCACCTACGACGACCTTTTTTTTTAAAAAAAAAAAAATGACGATTTTTTTTCAAGATCTACACGATTGTAACTAACTTTTGCAGATTTGTTTTCGGAAAATTAATTTTCAGAGAGGTTAGAAAATATGAAAATTAAATTTTAGAAAATGAAAATAACAATTGGCTCGAAAAAAAAAATATGTTAGCCTATGTATTTTAGTGGTTCTACATCCATGAATTGTTCGGATGTTCTAAAGTGATAGAACACAACTAGAAATTTTAAAAAAAAAACAGCATTTTTGTTGGTTTTAAGGCGTTCTACATTCATTTCTTTAGCTCACAATGGTTCGTGGTGTCCTCAAAACTTGTAACGTTAATTTAACGAACTTGCCGACGTCATACAATGATGAAATTTTGCCCGACGTAAGTCGCGTAAAAATACAACATTCCATTGTAACTTTTACGTACATATATATATATATATATATATATATATATATTTATATATATATATATATAACATATGTTAATATTTTGTTATTACAGACCTATTTATCCTAAAATAAATAATAGCCTGCATCGGGTTGGGTTCGGCTTGTTGCAGAACACTTTATGATTTAAGCCGCACAATATAAGCTTGAGAAAAGTTATGAACACCTCAATAATCCGAAGCAAATTAATGAAAATGACTTTCTTAACGGTGAAAATTAACCAGGACAATGCCATCAGTTGAGTACAGAGATTGGAAATAAGACACGTGACTAGGCTTCTTACGTAACACGTGCACTGTAAATACAAGTTCGAAAGAATTGTTTAAGAGGTCGCCTTCGTGGAAGACTGATCTAGACGTCGGCTTCTTGAGTAGAAGGTCTCGGGTTCGAATCTTGACCAGGACAACACTTTTGCTTCTTTTTTCTTTAGATATGTATATTTATTATTTAATAATTGCTAGGGTGTGAATAAATAACTGATTGCTTCTGAAAGCTAGGATGTATTTGGATGCACACCTGGCGCACGGTGCGTCCGAAGGGAGCCTCTGGGGGACGCAGCCC
Source organism: Lepisma saccharinum (assembly GCA_022664845.1). Classification (NCBI taxonomy): domain Eukaryota; kingdom Metazoa; phylum Arthropoda; class Insecta; order Zygentoma; family Lepismatidae; genus Lepisma; species Lepisma saccharinum. The sequence goes on along the minus strand of JAGDQP010033812.1, from coordinate 15,885 downwards.
AGGCTAAGCGGTGGGCGTATGCACAAGTGTTGTTAACATTCCATTCCACCTGCCAATTTTCTATTTAGTACACATAAAATTCATTTTATCCTTATCTTATCCCAATCCCTGCGCTGCTCATTGGTAGGGTCGAGACAGTCGTAAGAAAGAACATTTTAAAGACATCCTCTCCTTAAGCAATTAGTACTAAAATGTAAAAAGAAAATGTTTATACATGATTAAAAGGAAAGTGATGGGGCGCGCAAATTGAAGAAGTTATAAAGTGAATCTCTATGAGAGCGCGCCCTATTATTTTCCTTTTAATCAGCCTTCCAACCTGAGGTTTTCTGACATATCTTCTATAAGAACAAGCGGTTGTCCAGTAGATACAATTAGGAAGTAAATTATTCAATTACCGAATTCCAGAATGTCGAGATTTCAGAATTTCGCAATTGTAGAAAGTGAAAATACCATAATCAGAAATATGAAACATAATATAAAAACTTGACAGGGTTGTAGGAAAGAAACCGTATAAATCCGCACTTTCACTAATTAAGTAATGGAAGTAAATTCGAACATTTTCATTGCGATTTTCTTTCTGTGTTAAAAAATTTACTACATCGAGACTCCAGGATTTCGGAATATCTCAAGTTTAAAGCAACATTTTCAACTGATATGAGTAGCATTGTCATTGAACACCGGAAATTTAAGTCATGTTTCTTCAAAATGGGTTCGTAGGTGTGTTCATGTTGGCTCAGTGGTAGAACGCGGGATTCCTACTCTTCAGGTCTTGAGTTCGAATCCTAGAGAGACATTTTCTCTTTCTTTATTAGCATAATTCCACAAAAATATGATGCAAGGAGTGCTTGCTACTAGAAACATTTCCAGAAAGGTTTGTGTAGCCCTAAAAAGGGCTGTTTTGGAAGTTGGGGTGAAGGACACTAATATTGCGTCCAAAACCCTTCTGCATTTATCACACATTCCATTCTTCTGGGCATGGAAATTTTTATATAGTTGACAAAACTATCTTCTTCCCCGACCTCCAGCCATGCCTCGGAAACAAGGCCCCACAGATCATCCCGAGTTCTTGGTGGATCTGACTCATGCCAACTGTCCCTTTGAGTACGCTTCATCTCTACCCACATATTTTCCATGGGATTAAGCTCTGCTCCACAAGGCGACCAGTCAATTAAATCAATCTCAGACTGTCCTGCAAACCATTCCTCAACCACACGGGAAGTATGTATTGGACACTGGTCTTGCTGGAACTGAGTAACACTATGAGGCTGAAGTACTCGTACTGTTGGAACCATGATGTTACTCATGATGTGTAAGTACTGAACACTGTCCAAGTGCCTTTCAATTTTTTGTAGCTGTCCTGCACCGCGACTGGAAATCCAACCCCAACATGAAATAGATACACGACCACTGCGATTGCAAGCAGTCACATATTAATGGTCATATCAGGTGCCCCTCGGACGATACACAAAACGGCGCTCCTCATTTGATGTTTTGAATATGGATTCATCTGAGAAAGCTGCGTTTTCCTAGTTGCGATCCACATTCGCATGTGCAAATGCGAGACGGTAAACTTTTTGTTCGTCTGAGAGATTTTCCTTCACGGCAGCAACACGGCCACGTAATCCAACTTGACAAAGCCTTCGGAGTGCAGTCTGTGTACTACCAGGAAAGCGGAAAGCTTCCCTTAGCTGTATAGATGATCTTACTTGGTCCAACCGGGTTTCGTTTAGTAATCTCGCATCTTTCGCCTCGGTAGACACATGAGGACGACCAGGAGATCGTAAATTGCCAGTCTGACCTGTAGTACGAAATTGTCGAATCCATCGCCTGGCTGTAGCTGTCGGGATAACCATTCGTTCCCAGCTGCAGTATAGCTCTCCAACTCCAACAAGGTAATTACATCGGAACGTCTGTCCATGATCAGCATTGCTCTGAGCTGTGAGCAGAAAACGCAGGGCACGCCCCTTGTGGGGAACTATTTGGTTAACATTCGCGCAAGGAATCTTAAAATGGCGCAAGGAATATAATAAAAATAATAATAGTTTTTCTAAATGAATTTTCATCAACAAGAAAAGCTATTTTAGTAAAGAAAGTTAACTGTTATGCTACCTTTATATAACAATCTGGAGTTAAACCTAGGAAAGGTATCCACAAGCTTGCTCTATTACGAAAACAACAGACGGAAATTAATCCAATTTAATCTTCCTTTTCTAAAATCACTAACGTATAAAATGGTCCACTTAGCGTGACTCAATCTGCTGGCGTTCTAATAAGACCAGACTCACGGCCGGTTTCACCAACGCTGGTTAAATATTTAACAACCCGTTAAGCACATTTAACGTCTGATTAGGAGAAATGACCGTTTCATCAACATCGGTTAACGCTAACTGTTTGTTAAATCTGTCGTTAACTTTAATCATAAGATTTTCGTCGATTAAATATTTAACGGTCCGATAGTGATTGTGTATCTCGAAAGTTTGAAAACAGGAAACAAGAAATGGAAAGCATAAATACATAATTGCTTGATAAAAGATGAAATATACAACTTGGCACAATGCATTTCAATAGTATTAAAGATCAAAAACATCTAAAACCAATGTTGCATGCTTTGCGGGCAATGTAAATATGATGTTCGAGTATGTTAGGGGCCTATATGGGTATGCTTAAGAAGACGCGCTCTAAAGAATGGTTTTACAGGAAAGGTAGACGTGTGCGCTACGTATTTAGGCCTAAGGTATAAATTACGCACTTGATCATCGTTTTTAATATATATCGTACAAAAGAAAGGCAATATTGTGAAAAAAAACGCACGAAGTCACTTTACTACTCCTTTGTACACGTCGTCTTAACGATTAACATAATTCCTTTTAAATAATTTCAGGAGAATACTTTTCTCTAATACGTGTCTGTATATAGTTTACAAAACTGTTTCGGAGAGTGGTAGTACATGCCAGAAACGTCGATTTAAGATATTTTGGGAGGGAAATGATGTGGAGTAAAAAATAAAGTATTGTGAATATTACCGATCGTGTATCATAAATGCTCACATGGAAACAGGAAAAGTTAGCATAACGATAAGACTTCTTCATACGTAAAGAATGCTTTTCCGTCGAGTATATCTCCTTTAACTATTGCCAATAAGTCATTCCTGTTCGTATTAAGTATTTCTTACTTTTAGCTACTTCTGTTATGCGGCGCTGAATGTACTTGAAATTGATATTGACATTATTTCGGATCCGTGCAATGAACAAAATGGAACAAGGATGATGTGAGTGCAAGAACACGCATACACCCTTGAATAATGTGTCCCAGACCCGGGTTAAGTTCAATTTAGGTAAGCCAAAAAATGTAAAATTCACAGGCGAAAGACTTAGGCCATGAAAGTATGAGACTGAAATTGCAACAAGTACGTGCAATTAATTAGCTACTTCCGCGTTGGAGCTGAACACAAGGATGGCCTGTTAAATGTGATGTGCTTCAAGTATAATGATAAAATGATTACCCTGGTTTTACCTAACCTATCTACGCTTTCTAGTGCCACTCGATATCTTTCCATTAATTATGTAGCAAATACGTGATATTCATCACACGAAATGACACCACTGATATTCCCCATGTGGTACCATATCTGTGTGTAAAGTAAATCGATTACGTATTTATGTAAATTATTATTAAGTATAGCTTCTCGAAATTGAATTTGGGTTGCTGTCTACCGCTAGGTATTTACAGAAGTGTCTAACTAAATCATTTGCAAGGGAATGAGTGTTATAAAGCGTACGTATTGCTCAGTAGCTGGGTGACCTAAACTGAACTTGATCCATGAGCCACCCCGTTGCTTGACTTTATTTCATTATACTTGCATGCATCCGAAATTATGAAAATAACATCATTGGAACTACATTTAACGCCACACAACAGAAGTAGCTAACATAAAGTATTACATCCATGGAATAGATGGAAACTGGCTAATCCTGTCTGTATTTATAAGAATGAAGGGCTTCAACCTTTTGAACACTGCAATTAGCTATGTAAACGAAAGTAGAAACAATCTGTATTAACATATTCATACATAAGAAACATTTTTCAACTCATCTGTTTCTATTCCTCTAGTGTGTCGAAAAGATATATATATATATATATATATATACTAAACTTGCTTCCGTAAGTCGGGAGAGGATAATATTCTTGCCTTGTTTACGAATTTTAATATTATTTTATTGGCATTTATTTGGAGATCATTTGAATACATACACACACACACACACACATGTATAAAAACACAAAAACACACGAGCAAGTGCCTGCGACCTATTACTTGCGGATTACGAGGTTCATTTGTCAGGTGTACACAACTTTTCAGTCTACCAATCAGAATTCGTTTAGCTTATGAGAAATTTAGAAATCAAGTGGTTTCTTCACTTAACTGTCCGATTGTAAACGGTTTGTTAAATTTGTAACGTTAGCGTTGGTGAAATTGAAAAATGTTAACGGACGGTTAAAAATTTAACGCACGGTTAGTTATCGGATGGTTAAGCTATATTTAATCGACGTTGGAGAAACCGGCCCTAAATCTGCTAGAATAATAAGACAAATCTTGGAAACGTTTCACTAGTTGTAAAAGTAGCTCATGGATAAACCGGGAACACGTCAGAACGTTGAAGTGTCAGAACGTCGAAACTGAAAACGGTCAGATCGTCGAAGTGTCAGAACGTCGAAACTCCAACACGGTCAGAACGTATACGAAAAGGAACAAATCGTATACAGAAAGGGAAAAAACGTCTAAATGAGGGGAAAATAATCACCGAAAGGGAAATTTGTTCAGGTGGAGGGGTTCAGGCCAAAACGCAAAACGTTGAAGTGTCAACTTCTAAACCCTAAGACGATGACAACGTCTACAGAAAGTGGCTAATCTCTACGGAGAGTGACAAAACGTCGAAAACCACAAGGGTCAGATCGTCGAAGTGACACAGCGTCGAAAGTACAAGGTCAGAACGTATACGAAAAGGGACAAATCGTATACAAAAAGTGACAAAACGTCGAAAATCACGTCTAAAGGCCCTGCAGTTGTCAGTGAGCGTGTTGGAGTTTCGACGTTCTGTCTGTTCGACGATCTGATCGTTTGAGGTTTTCGACGTTTTGTCACTTTCTGTATACGAATTGTCCATTTTTGTATACGTTTTGACCGTTTTTCAGTTTCGACGTTCTGACACTTCGACGCTTTGGGGGTGGACCAAATTAAGAATGAGAACATAGAGAAAGTAATCAAATTTAAATATTTGGGAGCATATGTAACAAGCAAAAACCGAGGTAACGGAAGAAATAAAAAGTTATTTAATATCGGGCAACGCATGTTTATATTCAGTTCAGAAACTCCTAACCTCGCGATTAATATCAAGGAAGTTGTAATTGAAAATATACAGAACTGTTGTTATGCCGGTAATACTTTACGGTTGCGAAATTTGGAGTACGAATTTAGTAGATGAACATAAATTACGAGTGCTTGAAGATAAGGTATTGAGATAGATATATGGACCGAAACGGGGCGACATGACTGGAGAATGGAGGAGACTGCATAATAAAGAACTCCACGGACTGTACGACTCACCCGATATTGTAAGAGTAATGAAATAGCGACGACTAAGATGGGCATGCCATGTCGCTTGGATGGGAGAGAAACGAAGATTATGGTTGGATAACCGGATGGAAAGATACCGTTGGGAAGACTGAGATGACGTTGGGAGGACAATATTAGATGGGATCTTCGAGAAATAGGTGTTTGTGATGGAAACTGGCTTGATCTTGCCCAGGATAGAACCCGATGGCGATTTTTTGTTACTGCGGCGATGAACTTGCGAGTTCCGTATGCCATAGTGTAAGTAAGTAAGTAAGTCAGTCAGTATGGCGGAAGAGATGATACTTAGTATCTTAATTTTATTACAAAAGAAACACTGTAACTGGTTTTGTGTGAAGGTGTTTTTGAGCTGATTATTTTTTACATGCTTTTCTTTAGTTCACAATTGCTCGTCGTGTCTTCAAATCTTGTAACGTTAATTTAAGTCATTTTCAGACGTCATACACTGATGAAAATTTGCACACCGACGTGGCTCGGGTGGCAATACAATATTCTATTGTTACTTTCATGTATGCCTATATATTTATATATTTTAAAAGAATATTTAATATTTTTAATATGAACCTCTTTATCCTAAAATAAATACTAGCGTGCAGCCCTGCAATGAGATTGTGTTTGAGTGGTTGCAGAACCCTTTAGGATCTGGTTCACAAAACATTAGGCTGAGAAAATGTATCCGAATACCGAAATAACTAAAAATATATATTTAAAAACTTTTTAAAGACATACTTTTCTTAAACAATAAAGGCCCAATGTAGTGTATAGAGATTGGCCCTTATGAAAGGATATATTGAAGTGTTTTTCTCCTCCGGTATTTCCCATGTGAGATATGGGGTCAGAGTATTTTACAATTTTGGTTTGGCAGATGTTTTATGGCCGGATGCCCTTCCTGACACCACCAATCTGCGTACGGGTAATCGAAACGTTACTATGAAATGAAGCTCCCACAGGGAATCGAAGCCGGGAGCCTTGCACCGAAGACGAGCGCGGTAAGCACATGGTTACGCTGGAGCTCATAAGCTGAGAAATAAGAAAGAATGAAGTCAAAGAAGTATGAAGTCAACGTTGGTGGAGAGGGAAGGATGGAGCGCTTCTTTACTGGATCAAGTAATATCATCATCACAGTTTTGTCAAAACAAACTAAATTTGAATCGCGCGTATCACATTTTGAATGAAATAGTTTATTAATGTAAACTAAAGACGGTCGTGGAAGAGGAAGAAATTTAAAAAAAAATAGATAGATCTCCCGATTATTCGTGTGCGGATTATTCGTGTACATTCTGTATATAAGGTAAAAATTAAATCTTTTGCGATGTTCTAAAAAAATCTTCCTAGACGTGGTCGTAGGCAAAGTTGGAAACATGAGATTTCTTTAACCAAAATCTGCAACGTGGTTTCATCAGTAACAATTTTTCAGTGCTTCCCTTCTTACTCTTCCTCATATTCGCCATCATCATGACATTTTGGCTGATAGAAAAATACATCTAGAAATTTTATTAAGAGGGGCAAAGTTAAATTTCGCCGCCCTTGTCACCGTCCTTTTCACGGCCCTTTTGCCGCCGTTTTCCATCGTTTTTAGTCAAACAACACAACCGAGCTAAGCGACGGTTACAAAGTTGTCTCGCATCATATAGTGTGCTTGTAGACAAGGGCGCCGATCCCTGGGCGGGGGGCTTTGGGGGCCCTCCCTGAAGGTTGGGGCCCAAATGATAAGGTTAAGTCGGTTCTCCTATTTCTACAGTAAATGGTCATTCGTTTTCCCCTTCTACTAAGCGTATCCTCTTTGGCAAATCTATTTCATTTATAAATCCCTACCTGAAACTCGTGTACTACAGTGTTTATAGTATAAATTACATCACGTATAATACCCTCCCCTGGCTAAAGGAGTTAATTCGTGCATTGCTTGTGTTGTTTCTGTAGTTTCGTGCATGAAATCGATAAAGACTATTTATTAAAAAGAAAGAAGAAAAGAATGAGAGAAAAAATGAAAACGTCATTTTCTGATGTTTAAGGATCATTCGTCGTGATTTTGTCATATACAAACATAATTTAAGAAAAAGTAAAATATACAAGAAAAATAAGCGACAAAAACTCACCCAAAAGTAGGAGTAGACTTGCACTAGAAGTATGTCCTTCAAAACCAGGATTTGTAAAGGGAAAAGGTTAGTTCTAAAGACTGCTGTACGGTCATAGGCTGGCTTGGCGTGACTTCAAATAGAGACCCGAGTTTCTGTCGACTGCTGTGTATGTTATTCCAGTACGAGGGATGTGGTGGGTGCTCGCGTCAGCGCTTTGCGTCTTTTAAATGATGTACAAAAACAATTACATATAAATATGTTTGAAAGCAGGAAAAATACACATGAGCACACATACACACACACCAATACGGATTTAGTGTAAGGAAGGGAGGACGTGTGCATTTTTACCAAATTCGAGGACTTTAATTTTGTACTGCCACACTGAGGACCTTGTAAAAATAGGTAATATTTATGTGAAGAACAATAATGTTTAGCTGCTAATAAACTTGAGTTTTCTGTTAGATATTAGTTTTCAATTGCAATTTCTTAGTTACAGCTTACGATTAATTACCATTATGATCTGTTACCATTAATTATAAGTTACTAGTTATGAATTAATTTATGTTTATTCTAATTTCTTTGTTATTTATGAAGTACAATAAAATTTTAAATGAGCTATTCATATCATTAATGTCTGTTATTTTATATTCAATCACTTTACAACGCCTAATGCAAACACAATATATCTCAGTATAAAACTACAGACCAATTAGTGTACTGTCAGTTCTATACAAAATGTTCACCAAAGTTATTTTGATTCGTATTGAACGGGATTTAGAGTTTAACCAGGGAAGGGAGCAAGCCGGATTTCGTCGTGGATTTAGCACAATGGGCCACATACAAACATTGAATGAAGTTATGGAAAGGACTAATGAAAATGAACTTCCACTATGTTTGGGATTCGTAGATTTCGAAAAAGCTTTTGATTCGGTTTCTTTGCCAGCAGTAATTAAATCACTTGAACATCAAGGCATCGAACAGAGCGAATGGGACCTTTGACGAGTGCAGACAACAGTGGAGGCGTGATGAAGCTGGCCAACGGAAGCCGCGGTAGCAACAGCTGGGGTGGCAAGCATACTTTGTATGTGGGAAGCCCCGGTAACAGCGAAGCGAGAACCTAGTGCCAGTTGTAGTCATACCAGGTTAAATGGGGCAGGTTGCTGAAGGCTGAGGAAACCGTGGGCGGAGTTGACCTTCTTGATTGTACCCGTGCACCTGCAGCACAGTCATATGGGACCTGGAAGCGAAACTTGTGGAACTTCAACTGGCTGCGACGATTTGCGCCCGTGAGCGGCTGTTGTAGGGAAGCCTAGCGCAGCGATGTACCTGATGCCAGAAGCAACCACGCCAAGTGGAAGGGGTGAATCAACTGCAGCTGGTCAGTGGTCATCGGGGTAGCAACAGTCTAACGCGGAAAGCATGCAGGTTCCCCAGCTTTCTCTACAGATGCAGGATCCCGATCCCAACTGCCGCACCATTTCAGACTAAATTCCCCTTACTACCCTCCCAAAACCTTGTGGCCTAAGGTTTTCAGGCAGGGGGTCCACGTAGAGGAAGCTTCCCCCCTGTGTGTGGGAAGCCTGGACGTCGGCGAAGCGAAGTATCCAGTACCAGCTGCAGGTGAGGAACATTTCACACTAATTCTGTTCTCGTCCCTCCCCATTGCTCTTCCTTCACTCTTCTAGATTGTAGCTAGTTTTCTACCAACTAACAAAATCATACCTTCGATTATCTACCTTTCGATGAACCTGGTCAACTCATACCTGTAGTATTTTAGACTTAGTGGGTTTTTTCCCGGCATCACCGGTTTTTTTCCCTCTCCAAATTTCTATTGTTCTTTTCTATTGTTTTTCTTCACCTTATTTCACTATTCCCGATGTCTTCGGATAGAAACCTCTAGAATACCTCAGATCCTTGCTTTTTAGTAATCCTTACTAATTGCATGCGGAGACCTCATTAGAAGTTGGAGAGAGGTCACTCAGCAGGGCGGGACTTTCGGGGGCCCTGCTTATCCACCCCCCTTTCTGTTCTGTTCTGTTCTGTTCTGCATCGAAAACACGTACATCAAGCTACTGAGAAACATTTATTCGACTGCCACATCTGTCATTAGACTACATCAAGAAAGTGACAAATTTAAAGTTGGAAAAGGGGTAACACAAGGAGATTCAATTTCCCCAAAACTGATTTTTGCGGTCCTGGAGAGAGTGTTCCAAAATTTAAACTGGGATGAAGTTGGAATTAAAATTAATGGCAAATATCTTCATCATCTACGATTAGCTAATGATATAGTCCTGTTTGCTTCAAATGTGGAAGAACTACACACCAGAATGGAAGAACTGAATAATGAGAGTTCGAAAATAGGCCTTAAAATGAATTTAAGTAAAACAAAGGTCATATACAATCAACATGCTGCAAAAAGGGAAATAAAGATTAGCGGAAAGACAATAGGCATAGTTGATGAGTATGTTTACCTAGGCCAGCTCAAAACATCGAATGCTAAGTTGACTGATGAAATAAATAGAAGATATAAAATGGCGTGGAGTTCGTTTGGAAGACTACACTTTATTTTTAAAAGCAAACTACCAATATGTCTGAAGCGTAAAGTTTATAATCAATGTGTCTTACCTGTGATGATGTACGGCTGTGAAACTTGGACATTGAATGTGCAAACGACTCAAAGATTAAGAATCACACAAAGAGCAATGGAGAGATGCATGCTAGGAATAAGCAAGAGGGACAGGAAGACAAATGAATGGATTCGCGCACAAACAAAGATAGAGGATGTTATCAAGACTGCGAAGAAGCTGAAGTGGAAATGGGCCGGTCACATAGCTAAACGAAAAGATGGAAGGTGGACGACAAATGCACTACATTGGATTCCTAGAGAAAAGAAACGACCGAGACGACGTCCAAATGCAAGATGGGTAGATGAAATGAAGCGTTTTTCAGGAGCTACATGGATGAGGATAGCAGCACACCGAGATATGTGGAAAGAAAAGTGGGAGGCCTTCATCCAGCAGTGGATAGAAAACGGCTGAATATGATTATAATGATGATGAATAATGTTTTTACTATTATTTTCTTCTGTGTATTTTTCCTTTTTCATGTTGTCACATTTCAGAACACTACACATTTTAAGCCGATCGAGACAGTCGTGGGGTCTGAAACGTTAGGCCAGTGTCTCCAAATCGCGGATTCGAATCCCCCCTGGGGCATGGATATTTGTGAATTTCAGTAAGCATTGCATTCATAATCGTAACAGGCCGGAGTCAGAAGTTACGAAAATGGACCATACAAAATAAACTTTACCAAAGTTTTACCGCTGTTTAACAAATAACCGCATTTTGAACATTACTTAAATCCAGCTTTGATGACAAATTTACAGTTCTGTGAGAAAATTGTTACAATTCTAAATTATGAGTCATAGAATTTAAAGATTTCCCTATTTGTTCTTTTGATACTCATTTAAAACTTTAAGTAGAACACAACGCTATATAACTATACGTTCCGACCTATAGCAGCATACCGAACAAAATCATTATCTACATTACATTCAAATCTACATTACATTCCTTCCAAATATGACATATTTTGCATTTTCATCGTTTTACTTTAGAAGAAACCAAAATTATATTTTGTAAACATAATTATGAAGTAGAAATGGAACAAAGAAAAATTGTGTTTTTTTCATTTTGTTTCCAAAATACTTAACTCACGTAGCAATTCATTATTCTAATATAATAATTAATATTAAATACATTAATTACAATAAGATCCATACAAAAACTTTCAACAATATAACAGACTTTATTATATAGACCTAAAAAATGATTATACACTACATAAAGCATTCCTACCTAATTGATGTCACTTTGAAGAACTTTAACATAAAAAGCAGAGGTTTGAATCCAGTATAGACACTTAACCTGAGGACTCAATGAGAATATCTTCTACATTTCACACATATTCTGAGGACTTTCCAGCATATGGAATTTCACTGTCGACCTGAGGACTTAGTGTGAACATCGACTGCATTTCAAGCATAATCTGAGGATTTCTGTAGGTGTATAACTTTGCCTGTTAACTTGAGGACCCAATGTGAATACCTTCTACTTTTCACACATATTCTGAGGACTTCCCTGCATGTGAAATGTCACTGTCGGCCTGAGGACTTTGTGTGAACATCGACTACATTTCAAACATAGTCTGAGGAGTTCTGTGTTCGTAAAGCTTTGCCTGAGGATCCGATATGAATACCTTGTATTTCACACAATATTTTAGTTCATTAACGAACGCTATTAAAATTATTACAATGGAAATACAAACGAATATGTTTTTATGGTGATCCTTAAATTTCAGTGCACGAAGTTTTGGTGTGGGAAGTTTCGGTACACGGAAGTTTCAGTGCATAGATTAAAATACATTTTTGATAATAGAAAGACTGTTAAACAATCAAGCTGACCTTACTGTTGGTCTGTTAATACTCTTATTGATGTACTCATTAGTGTCATTATTCGAAATTAAACTAGCAATTTGCTTTAAAAATTTGATTTGACATTTTGAATCATTGTATATGTTTTCAGAGAATCATAGTTTTATGTGGTGATATGTTCGATCTATGCCTAAATTTATCAGTTCAAAATGCTTAGAAAATAAACAATCTATATGAACTGCAGGATCTTTAGGAAAAGAATACATAATTTGTTAAAAAAATCACTTAAAGATAATAGGCTTAATAGGGGCGTTCTGGTGTAACGTAAACATTCAAGAGGGAGGGATTCAATTATTTTATCTGACAATTAGGGAAGCGGGATCAGAGCAATGCTTACGTAAGGTACGTTTGAACATATTCGTGGGCATTTAAAGATTTAAACATGTTTTCGACCACGAAATAACGATAAGAAATTTGATAAGTTTTACGTAAGCACGAGATGAACGGTCGGGTATCTGCTTACTTTACTTACAAGGGTTTAAACTGACTGAAATGTGCTTACGCAAGAGCATCCCCTGAATTCCCAGTAACATTATCTACTTTGATTCTAGCTTAACATTTTTACTTGGATTTCCAAGACTGAATAAACATTTTTATTGAGTTTGTTCCTTGGGTTAAGTTTAGTTTAGGTTTCCTTCAAAATATATAATATACAGGACACATGTATAGTGTTTCCAACGTTTGTGGAGGTGTTGATATGCAATATATAACAAATTTCGAGTAATAGAAGTGTCAAATAGGCCTAAGAATGAAAAAGCTAAAAGCACCTGGGACAATTTTGCAGCTTTGGCGTTCAGATACGCGGTACGAGTGTTAAAGGTGATATACTTTGCATATGACGAAAATCGTGAAGTAACTTGACATTTACCGAAATGACACATGCCTTTTCGTAACACTTTTTGAATTCCTGGCAGTCACTATGATTTTCTAAAAGTGTCTGTGTCAATTATTTGCAAGAGTGTACATATGGCTCAGCATCTGGCGGAAGCTGAGGATTCGGAAGTTTAATTTATCCTGCTCCTTCACCGAGAGTACGACTAATTAAGTGAAATGTAATGTTAATAGAAGACAATGTTTTATATACGTGGTGATTGTGCAACTTATAATATCTACAGAGTATGGAAACAACTAATACACAATATACAGACAACTTAAACTATCGTGTAAAATCTGGTACATGAGTGGCATAGGTAGATGCCGAAACCTGGGGCTGAGACCCCTTGACCCTTTTCCTCACACATTTGTTCTGGATCCCTTCAAAGTTCTGGAACCCTCATCTCCTCTCAGCTGCAACAATTATATATGTGTATATATATATATATATATATATATATATATATATATATATATATATCAAAATAAGGAAAAAATGTGTCTGTGTAGTTTGTAGAATTCCGCTTAGTTTCGGAGCCAGGCTACCGAAAGCGTGGGAAAATGAAACTTAGAGCTTTATATTTCCAATACCATTAATAGTAGAACTGCGGCGACAAGGTACCCCCAAAGACTTCCAACCTGCTCTGTCCAAAAATGCATATTTCGAAATTGTGCGATGGCTACCGAAAGGATTCCCCAAAGGAACTAGAGGATTCCCAGAAATTCTCTGAAGTAAAGGTAGGCCGAAATGTGCATGACGAATTTTCAGCAGGTAACAATAATTCGTTTGGACCAACTCGATATCTCAAACAGATTATATTTCTAGAGTGATTTTTGTAAGAAATGAGTGGTTGCATAACCGACAGGGATAAGTGATACTCTCCGAACTGCAATACGTTCAACGAACTGTTGATTTAATTGTTATCAATGAGAGATAATGTAATTGTAAAAATGGATGGCGATGATTAATCATGTAAACAGTGCAGTATAGGGCAATAAACGACCGCAGTGCTCAAGTGGTAACAGGTGTCATGAGTCACAGCTAGAGTTCCGCATTTGAGTCCCGGATGGTAATCAACTTTCTGTAATTTGAAAGCACACACAAAAAAACTTAATGGTAGCATTATGGGATAAGTTTCTTGGTTACTAAAACGACCCATAAATACGAAGTCTGTAGTTTTTGTTGTTGTTGTTGTTTTTTGTTTTTAATCCGTGACCAAGGAATGTCACAGACTTATTAATAATTATGAATGAAAAAGGAAAGAAATAAGAGACGTTTTAATTCAGTTGGCACAAGGAGCACAATATTCCAAACGCATTTACATCCGATCGTCCTTTTTGTATTTGTACGTTTGGATTTTGGAATTTGAACACGTTGAAATCTGCCTATTCATCACGAAAAAAAAAAGATTGAACGAGAATGGTGAAGTGTGGTTGCGTTTCAAGTTGAAAGTTCAGGTATTGAAATTTGGAGCAAGAAATTCTGAAGGAAGATTCGTTTAATTCCAAAATAATAGGTTGTAAATAATTTGAATTTTATGAAAGAAGAAACTACCGTGCGTGGTTGCACGAAAACACAGATATAAAGTTTTTATTATTTTTATACAGAGTATAACTAAAAATAATTTTTTGAAGATTAGGGAGATGAAATGAATAGTTAGCAGTGTTCAAACCAAAACATTAAGTATGTTATGGTCCAGAAGAATAAATGTTTCGGTAAGTAGATGTTGGGTTCAATTAATTAACTATTTTTAAGTGTCCTTCTAGAAATATGTCCGTCTGCACGTGGATGTACACAGCCGAAACCGTTCCCATGGAGGTCTTTTACTAGATACCAGTGCCGGGTCTGGAAATTTTCCTAAGGGTCAAAGTTAAATTTTGCCCCTCTTTTTATCGTTTCTTAGCCAAACAACACGACTGACCCACAATGAGGCCGATTCCAAAATAGCTACACAAAAGTCAAAAACGCAAGTGAATGATCTCAAAATCTGTACTTGTTTTTTTTGGGGGGAGACGGGGAAAGGAGGGGGTCACTGATTACGAATCTGAAGTCAGAGTTGCAAAATGTAACCCTTCATTAACAACCCTTATCCATGAAGCAGCCTGTATATCATGGTACAGCTATGGACATAAAGATTGTCGCATGTCTTTAGAGATTATTTCCCAAATTCCCAGCTATTTCCCCTCGCAGAGGGAAATTTCCCGCTGTTGAGGGAAGTTCCCTGACCTTGAAAAATATGAATATAATCCGACATTAAAGTCCATTACAGAACAATTATGATATACGTATATTGTAATTATTTTCACAAATAAATAAGGGATTACAAATCAAAGAGAAAATTTAAAAATAATATCAATAAATTAAACACTGAATGTCGTATTAATCCATAGTCTTACATTGAAATCTAGTAAAACACATATTGTTTTTGGGTTATTATGATGGATTAGTGGTTATCTTGCTCGACTCATAATGAATTTTAATTTTGTCATGGGTTCGAATCCTGGTCGTTGATCATATTTTGTAATTGTAGATTAATATAGATAATCTTCACTTTTATCATTTTTTTAAGTTTGATATCTAATCCAACTATAATACTTTTATATTTTACTGTTAATTTTACAGTTATTTCAAGAGGCTTTCTACCATTCTTAGTTAGGAAACTTAATCTGAAAACTGATGGGTTTCTCCTTAGAAGAACCTAAGAATGTAATGTTTGTCCAAAATGTTAATGAATAAAACAATTTAGTGATTGCTGATTTTATTTGAACACTAGTTTTGGTGTTCACTCCTGACAAAATAATAATTAATG
>JAGDQP010033811.1:9067-20477 GCA_022664845.1 Lepisma saccharinum | reverse complement strand
ATGACCTAATACTTTCACATAATGGAACATTTATCATAATTTAAAATTAATTCATTTTACGAATGTAGCGCCATCTGACGTATTGATATAATAACAGTGTATAGTAAGATTCATAGGAAAATACTCAAAGGAATAATCTGGTGACTCCCCATAACTACACAGTAAAAAATAGCTGTGTTAATTCAACACAATGCGGTGTCCCAGCGTGACTACCACTTTTGTGTGTTAAATCAACACAACACACGGTGTTGATTTCAGTACTGGGAGAAGAAAATATACGGCTGCAGCTAGATTTGAACATAGGTTGCTCAGTTAGAAGTCGAGTGTCTTACCGACTTCGCTAAATCGTCAGACAGAAAGAGCACTCGATTGAAACAATATAGAGGATAAAAGAAAATGTTGCTGAACCCCAAACACACACTTATGCCATGATTTAATCACTTTTCCATTGGTGAGTTAGGGATCACAATCCCCATTTATTGAGAATATGTTCCATTTCTATGAAAGCAATCGCAGCATTTGACATGTTGTTACGATAAGCAGTAATGGTTCTGAAGTGTTTGGCTGCTGCCATCTTGCTTGCTTTCATAGAAATAGAATATATTCAATGAATGGGAATTCTGGTTCTGAATTGACAAATAGAAAGTGATTAAACCATGGGATAAGTCGTGCAAGTAACTTAATTTGTTTTTGGGGTTCAGCAACATATATTTGACACCGTTCACTGTTTAAATCTATAGTGTAGTCGTTTAACTCAAATGTTGTTAGTAAATATCGTTTGCATCTAGTGCCTATTCTGTCTGACGATTTAGCTACGTCGGTAAGACGCTCGACTTCTACCTAACCAATCCATGTTCAAATCTCACTGCAGCCGTATATATTTTTTTCACAGTACCGAAATCAACACCGTGTGTTGTGTTGATTTAGCACACAAAAGTGGTAGTCACGCTGGGACACCGCATTGTGTTCAATTAACACTGCTATTTTTTGCAGTGTAATAACACTTATTAAAACGTGTAAAATACTTGATTTTATTGTATTATACATCGGCTAATCACTTCGCTATACGCACATTGTGAACTACAGTTACAAAAAATAAATCCTATAAGCCGATACTACTTATTTAAACAATTTCCCGGTACAAATCAATTTAATTTCGGTTATTTTACACTGGATGTATTTAATAACAATAAGAACACGCGGAACAATTTGGGAAGTAAGCGGTCTTGGCTTATTCAAGGTACTATCCCAGCAAACTGGGGTAACGAAGGAAAAGTTTGTCATGATGACCAGCTCTGGTAATCGAAGCCAGGTCTTCCCGATTATAACGCGAGAGTTCTACTTCGCCGAAATAATAATAATAATAATAATAATAATAATAATAATAATAATAATAATAATAATAATAATAATAATAATAATAATAATAATAATAAAAATAATAATAATAAATCCACAGTTGATAAGTCAAAATGTGTGTATCAATGATTTGGCAGAACTTAATATGTTTGAAATATGATGTTTTTCCGCCTCGAAAAGTTAGTTTCTATTGAACTTGTCAGGTCTTCCTACCGGAAGGTATAGTAAAAATATACTGATAAAAACTTGTAAGAGATAATCATTTTCAAACAGAGTGTGCTTATTTACTCTTCATGTTATGAAAATGTTCGCAATGCATGGCAACATAGCATGCCATAAATAATCATAATATGGCTAGTTGGAATAAATTTGAGTCTCTTCCAGCTTCGGGCATAAGACAGACACACGAAATAATAATCGGCCTGAGTCACAGATGCCTAAAGACCATACATACATAAAAATTCAAAATTTAAATACACGAAAGGATTTGAGTACAATTTTTTTTTGTTACCTTTTACATATTGCATTTTTTTTTCTTATAATATATAAAAATTAGTATCTGCTTTCAAAGGCAGCTTTACCTCAGTAAGGCAGAGCCAGCTGGCGGGGTGTTCGAACTGTTTCTGCGGACAGAGCGCCACAATTTTGGGGGCGCCAACCATTTCAGGTGCGAGTGTATTGTATGAGTTCGGAAAAATAAATTTATATTTATGAGGGCTTATAGAAAATTTGGAACAGAGCGTCCATTGACTTAAAGCCGGCTCTGCACTAAGGTATCTATAAAAATACGTTATATAGTACATACTTGTAACAAAAGAAAAAGGGAATAAAAATGATGTTTTGTTCTTTAAGTTAGGTGTGAGTTTTGATGAATTTTGAATTGAATTTATTTATGGCCTTTAGGCATTTTAGGCTTAGACCGGGATAGGGTGGGAGACAGAATGTTACAAGATAGTCGACCAGGGCAGAGCGGAAACAGGGTCAATTTTAGTGATCCGAGCTGACCCAAACATATATGACCCTGCGACCCAGTGACCCAGTTCTAAACTTGACCCGAATGAACCGATTGACTCTGTCTGGGAAACATAATTAACTTCGAATTTTGGCCTCATAGTTCTCGTGCTCCGGGAATAGCGTCTTCGGTCTTGGTCACCCCTGATGGAAACAGTGTTCATACGCAAGGAAATAATTAAAAATCTCTGTTTTATACCCTGGGTTACCGGATCTAAATCAAATCACCAGATCAGATTCAGTGACCCAGACCAATACTTGACACGAATCATACGATTGACCCGTTTCAGCTCTGGACCAGGGCCTAGTTGGTAGGTACCGTTCCAGTATTTGTCTCGTGAAACTGAGAAAAGAAACTGGAAAACCTCTGTCAGAATGGAATCTTTAGGATGAGTTTAGTATTAGAAAATCTCTTGAAATGTGTTTTTCCGACATAGATCATCATCCCGGAAAGTAAAGAATACTCTTCAGATAGTGTTTTGAGTTAAAATAACATCCAAAAAAAATCTTGTGAGAGATTTGCACAAGTACTTGGTATACTTGGAGGCTCCATAGTCTAGTGATTAGAGCGTTGGACTCATGTTAGCGTGGTCACGGGTTCAATTCCGTCTGCAACCCCACTTTTCGGCGTCCATCCACGTCGTGAGGAAAAACTGGTGAGTTACGTGAATAAAGACGGGCAATCGGTCTAGAAAGCCCCCAATACGCCTGTTCGTGGCTAGGTGGCGCGCAGTGCTGACCACACTGCCGTCAATCAGGTGGACGCAGTTCTACCAAGCGCGGACAAATGGCGTTGGGGCAGGCTCAGGATCTGTAACGCCCGTGGTTATTTATTTTTACTTGGTACACTTGCGTTTTCATTTTTTTAGTATTTCATCTAAATATATCACATTATTTGCTTTCAATATTCACGTTTGCTACACAAAGAAAATATTTGACAGCGAATTTCAGTATCTTACTCATTCTTCGTAATTTGTATAAGCCTATTCATTACTTTAAAAATAATGTATTTTTCTAATACTCATTACATGAGTAACTATCACTATTTTTATTATTATAAAAGCATAAATAGCGTTGTTCCTAACAAAATCTTAAGGATATATTTTATATTATTAGAGGAAAAAAATCTGGTCATTAGTTTTACAAGATATGCGAGATAAATCTGATTTATTATGTGAATAATCACAATTTGGCAGAACCTGATATGTCCTTCAACTGCCATTTTGAAACCATTCTTGCAACATAAGAGTCAAAATCAAGACTTGTAGCCACACATAATACTGAACTGAACAAACTGGCACGCAGACTTTTATGCAAATACTGCAAATACTCGAGCAACAAAACTTTCAAAAGCTTATTCTGAAAAGTAGGATAAAGGACATATCAACTTCTACCATATATCACCCTTTTTGAATAGTGTCTCTACAATTTAGTTCTAGTTTCTCTTCATTTTGAAAGCAGTTTGAACTTTTCTTGAGGTTTTTCTACAATTTCATCGTCATTCAGAGCTTCGATGCAAGGCAGTTAGCACCAAAATTAAGGCAATCACCGTGAAGAAACAAATATTATGGACTAAGCAGGTTGCATGAGAATGAAAGATGACTAGCATCCATTTGAAAACGACTTCGTTGATTTTCATAAAATTCGGTTTCCTAACGGGTGTGAGAAAGCTATTTAACGATTGCAGCTTCGGAAAAATTCGTTTAGGGTATTAAAATCGTGTTTACGGATTGAGGTGGTAGAGGGAAGTTAATTCGACTTGATGTATACTGAGAAATGTTGATATAATACACTGCCAAAAAAAAAAGTAGCTGTGTTAATTCAACACTTTTCGGTGTCCTAAGGCGATCACAATTTTTGTGTTACATCAACACCGTTTATTGTGTTACTTCATTGATTCAGCGTTGTGATAGTGTTAGTGCTGACACACTCCATAGCGTTGAATCAGCATTGGAAACACATCTCGAATCACCTAAAACAACACCGTTTGTTGCGTTGATTTAACACAAAATGTCCTGGTCGCCCTGAGACACCGAAAAGTGTTGAATTACCAGAGGATCATTCTATGACAAATCACCCAATTTTAGAAAAAAAAAAAAGTTTGCAACACCATTTTAGAAATTTTTTCTTGTTTTTTTTTCTTTGTGGGTTCCTACATATTTGAAGAAAAAAATGTTATGCCACTATTTCTCCTGGGGCTCTCATGTTTGCAACATGGCGGATGGTCCTTTTTGCTTCCGTAGACATGTACGGAAATCTGAATATCTAAAAAACCAGAAGAGCTAGAGAGCTGAAACAGAAACCATAGTGTAGCTCCTGAAGTATACTTTGAAGATGTTGAATCATCTTTTCTCAAACTGAATTGCTTTATTTAAAAAAATAGGCTGAAAAGTGAGTAACGAATTGTATGAAAATGGATTTTTAAGCCATTTTTGGGGGTGTGGGGGTTAGGGTTGAAGCAATTGATTATCAGGCTGCAAATTTTTGTAATATTTAGACCTACCAACCGAGTGTCTAGATGTAAAAAATAATTCCCTTAAATCACACCCTTTTTTTTCTATACAGAGGTTCAAACATGGCCCTTTGCGAAAAATACCGGATTTCGGGCTTAAATATCTTAGATGGACGGACTCTCATGAAAAAATCAGAAATTTGGTGTCAATGAAGTTTTGTATGTGCCCAACAACTCTCAGTAAAAATCGCATATTTTTTTTTTCGAAATTGTTTAGTCAGTGCAAGCGGATTTTCTCCGTCATATTATGCAAATGGAAATGCAGTATCTTCAAAAAGGCCATTTTTTTTTTTCGTGAAGCTGTTGAATATAAAACTGCATTTCTTTGTAATGTTTAGACGTCCAACAGAGTGTCTGTATACAAAAATTGGGTTGAATTACACAACTTCTTTTTTTTTTTTTTTAATGGGGTTCAAATCCATATCCCTTCGCCGAAAAATGCCGGGTCTTATAAAAAAAATATGAAATTTGGTGTCAAGGAAGTCAATATCTAAATAGGACTGTAACATTAGTTAAAACGCACTCAAATCAATTATACCGAGCAGACGTAGTGCACTCAGTTGTTAGCATCACATTGGGAAGTCTTTGTTTCGAAACCAGCGACCACTATTTTGACTGAGGTTTTTCCATGATTTTTCCTTAATCACACCAACCCGACGCGATGCCGGGATAATGCCTTCAACTTAAACCCTGGCCGACTCCTTCCAGCACCTTTTTCCCTACTCTATCCCAGTCTGAGCCATAGAGGCCATAAAGATATTAAAATTCAATCGATTAACATTGGGCCTAATTAAATTTTATAATTTTAATTGTTGATGGCGAGGTAAAAAGTGCTGTCTCAAAATGTTGGAATGCACGATTTAGCTAGTACTGTACTAATTAATAGACATAGTAGAAGTTTCACTTGATTATAATATATTTGCTTTAAACACACTGTAAAAAATATTACATATCATCTACATATTTTGCAGACATCAAACGAGTCAAGTTTTGATAACTTCTGTGTAGTTGAAATGGACAAAATAGGTGCTCAAACAGGGTTTTACAAGTTCGCGAATATTAACAAAGATTTTGTCCACCCTCACTGCGCGGGATATCCCAGGAATCTAGATCCTTAGTATGCGTAGAGTGTCTTAGAAAATTCTGGATCGAATAAGGAAATATCTAGCATAGGGAGTAAATTTAATATTGTGATATTTGCCAAGCTCGTGATACATTCGCCAGGAGGTGTCGAATTAATTTTTTCACCACCAGGTGATCCCAGAAGTATTAGCTGTAGCCTTGACAACTCTTCGTAGTGATGTGGCTGTGCAATGTGTCTCGATATTACCAATGTCACGACATTGCCAATCTTTATCCCACATCTGAGAATATTAAATGGATATTGTAGACTGTAATTTCCGCAATGTTCCTAGAGTATTTTGAAAATATCTCCAAAGGAGAAATTCATCGAATATGTCAGAAATGTTACTATAGAAATATGTCCAGCACAAGTGCTTATTCCGATCATTAAGGTATTCGTAGAATGTTATACCAATAAGCTATAAATATCGTTAAATATTCAAGAGATATTTCAATCTCTGGTATTCCATAGAATATGCCTTTTCTGTGTGGGTGGTAGGCTAAGAAAGAAGGAGGAAATTGGCTGAAACAAGGAAAGAACTGGCATGCTTGAGTGATAGTCTATCGCCTTAAAATACTGGAAAACATAATAAACCCGTCACTTTTCTCATTATGTATTTGAGAAGTTTGATACGGAACAAAGCAAGTGTGATGTTATCAGGAAACACTGTAAAAAATATGCGTACCAGAACACTATATATATATAAAGAAGTACAAATCAGTGTTTCCCACTTGTGAACAAGCCTGAGACAATTTCAGAGATGTGCACAAAGCGTACAAGAAGTGTAATTTTTCTTACAGTGTATCTAAATAAATAAGCAATATGAAGGAGAAAAAAAAGTAGCTGTGAAACTGTACCTTGAAATATAAACACAAAATCTTGACCCACGACATCAGCTGTGAAGTACGTACACTACATGGAAGACAGTTTTGTATTTTATTAAAACAATGTCTTGACACTTGTTGCTTATGATGAGAACAAAGTCATGTGAGCATACAAGGGGAGGAAAAAAAAATCCTGCCTGTTATCAGCTCTGCTTTCCGGTTGGTTTAGCAAAACTTCCTTCCACACGTTTATTTTCCCCCTTCCCCTCTGCTTCCCCACTTTTCTGATAGTTGAAGTCAATAATTGCGTTCGTTGCCAAGCATCACATGTCATGTCATATTATTAGATACTTCACATTCTTTCTTTTTTTTTTGTTAAATTGCAACGCTCCTTCTCTTCTCCTCTCCTCTCTCTCTATGGCAGTGTGTCGGTGGTTGCATATGTTAATGATTCGTTAAACAAAACAGAGCATTTCTTATGATGGTGGTTCCAATACGTGTAGTCGGAAGGGCGTGTTATACACAATGTAAACACGTGCGAGTATGACTCCATGGGTAGATCTGTGGGTTATTTCTATCTATTACCTGAAATTCCCATTAAGGTTAGTTTAAAGTAATGATCTCTAAACATAGATGGCAGCACGATCTCCATATATGTCTAATGTATTATTTTTTTTATCGTTGCACGAAATTGCAATGTTGCTCCTACAAATTCAAGTCTAGAGAGTTCTAACTTTCAGAATAGGAAGTTTATATCCATTGCAAGAGTTCTATCCGTGCTGATTTTTTTTATTTCCGTTTTTGTTCATTGTTGAAAGAGCTTCATTGCTATAGGTTTTGCGTATTCACAACAAGAATCAAGCGATTTCAACAATAAACAAGAAAGAAAAATTAAAATAATCGGCACGGATAGAACTCTTGAATTGGTTATGAACTTTCTTCCCTGAAAGTTTGAACTCTCTAGGCTTGAATTCGGAGGAACAACATTGTAATTTCGTGCAACGATAAACACACATTAGAGAACTGAGGCAGTGCTGCTATCTACTTTTAGAGCTCGTTGCTTTACATTAACCTTAAATGAATTTTCATTTATATTCCGGCTTTCAAAGTACATTAAAATATAGAAATGCAAGTCGAATTTACGCTCTTAAATATAGTTAACGGTTTGGGGAGAGATATTTATAAAACATAGACTCTTGCTGAGAAGTATAATTATTTTTTTTTATGACAAGAGGTCCACGCCCATATGAACGGTTTGATGAAGTTGCAAAAAGTTGCCAGAAGAGACTGCGTAGTGGGTT
The DNA here is from genome assembly GCA_022664845.1 of Lepisma saccharinum. NCBI lineage: Eukaryota > Metazoa > Arthropoda > Insecta > Zygentoma > Lepismatidae > Lepisma > Lepisma saccharinum. The sequence continues at coordinate 12,347 of JAGDQP010033811.1, read as the reverse complement.
GAGGGGGGCCAGGGGACCATGAGGTGTATGCCTGACTGAAAATGGCATCTGGGAGAGAAAAATCGCAGCAGGGGATTGACAAACGGGAAATGGCGTCAGCAGGGGCACTAAATGGGGAGAATGAGGTGGGGGTTTAGTAGACTGGAAGCGATGCTTGGTTCAGTTCGTGTAGTATGGCGCATCCCTCAAAGCTCCCCCCCTCCTCTCTTCCTGGCTGTCACTTGTACCGTGATGAAATAGTATCGAACCAAAGTAAAACTTTTCTGTCACTCATCACGTGTTTTTTAGTTAATGTAGCACAACGCCAGTTCACCAAACTCATTATCTTCACTTTCAAAAGAAATCTTTCCCCCCTTCCTCGCCATAAGCTTTGAAAATTTAAATGAAAAATTATTTTCCGAAAGTTCCCACTTTGGTTTCAATTTATTTTTCATTTTTTTCTTTAAGAATCAAAGGAAAATTTAATTTGAAGTTCTTAATTTTTTTCACTTACGTTATATTTGCTAGTGTCCATAGTGTATAAGAGATAATTCAAGTGTCGCCCGTCACTGCCTACGGATAAATAGGGCATTTCACTGACGAATACTGAAATCCTACTAAGAAAAAAAAAACTGTTTAAAGACATAATTTTCATAAACAATTCGTAGTAGAAAGTAAAAAAAATAATAATTTTATTTATGCATGACTAAATATATAAGCATGAGGCGCTATCTCATGTAGTCACTTTATAAATTCTTCAATTGGCGCGCCCCATACTTTTCTTTTTAGTCATGCATATATATTTTTTTTTACTTTTCAGTACGAATTGTTTAAGCAAAGTAAGTCTTTAAAGGTTCTTTTTGTCATGTTTTTTAAAAGTTATTTCGGTGTTCGGATACCTTTTCTCAAGCTAATGATTTGTGGCTCAAATCCTAAAGTGTTCTGCAACCAGTCAAACGCAACATCATTCTAGGCTAGCATTTATTTTGGAATAAAGAAGTCCATATTAAAAACTATTAAAATATGCTTTTAAAATATTTAAATGTATAGAAATATATGAAAGTAACAATGGAATATTCTATTGTCACCTGACTTACGTCGCTGTGCAAAATTTCATCATTCTATGACGTCGAAAAACGAGTTAAGTTAACGTTGCAAGATTTGAGGACACCACAAACCATTGTGAACTAAAGAAAATAATGTAAAAACTGACTATATTCCATATTTTTACCCGGAACTTCTGTTTTCCAAGGGGAGTCATTCTTCTGATTCAGAATCGGCTTAGGCTATAGCTGAAAATATTGCATATGAATTTAATTAAATAAAAATATAATAGTCATCAACGTACCACATTATATCTATCACTTATATCTTTAAATTGAATAAAAGAAAACTTGAATCGTGTTGGCTAATGCATATTCATTGGAAATATGGGACAATATTTCGTACTCATAATTTTGTTAGACAACAAAACAAATATGAAGAAAGTCAAATAGCAGGTCATTATCGGAAAGAAATCGAACATGTTAACCAAAATGGTCAATTTTGTTCTATTATTTTCAATAATGTACCAAAGCTCTTCAAGTACTATAGATTGCGTGTTTTATGACAACTGCAGTAAAGGCATATATATGAGGACCATTCAGAAAGTAATGCCTCCAAGCCCACTACTTGGTCAATAGTACTGCAAACATTCTGAACTGTTTATCATTAATGCACTGATGTTTAAGCTATAGAATGTCACTTGTTTCACCTTCCTATCTCTTCTCGTTCCAGAGTAATGGAGCAATCCATGGCATCCAGTGGTTACGTCCGGTTGAAACAGCGATCTGTCATTGAATTTCTCACTGCAGAAGGTTGTGCGCCCAGCAACATTCATCGCCGTATGACTACAGTTTACGGGGATGCCTGTGTTGACGTCAGCACTGTGCGGAGGTGGGAAAGGACTTGAAAGACCAAAATCCAGCCGCATCAAATCTTAATGATCAGCACCGAAGTGGACGGTCCACAACGGCCTCTGATGACGATCATCAACATCAGGTGGACGAGTTGATTCGGGGCAATCGCAGGATCAAGCAACACGAGATCGCAACAACGCTCGCCATTTCCATTGGTTCAGTGAAACACATCATTAAGGACCTTCTATGTTACAAGTAGATGTACACTCATTGGGTACCATGGCAACTGACGCCTGACATGAAAGAGTCGAGGAGAAAAATCCGTCAGCAGCTGCTCCTGCGATATGAACAGGAAGGTGCGACTTTCTTCGCAGAATTGTTACTGGCGAGTCGTGGACACACCATTACGATCCGGAAACGAAGCGTTAGTCGATGGAGTACCGCCACACGTCCTCTCCTCCGCCAGAAAATTCAAAATTGCCCCATCTGCTTTCAAAGTATTGTTGACCCTCTTTTGGGATTGGGATGGAGTCGTGCATACTGAATTTCTGCGAAACGGTAAGACAATAAACTCAGATTGCTATGTTGACACCCTAAAGCGACTACGGGCCAGATTGCAATACACTCGCAAAGATAAACAGGCAATTCTGCACCACGACAATGCTCGTCCGCACACAATCCACAAAACTCAGGAAGCACTTCAGCGCCTGAAGTTCACGGCCATTCTGCCCCATCCTGCCTATAGTCCGGACCTTGCGCCCTGCGACTTTTGGGTCTTCCCCAAACTAAAGGATCACCTTAAGGGTCAACGCTACAGTTGTGATGCTAAGGTGGAAGCAGCAGTTCGGCAATGGTGTAGTCAGCAGCCACCACAATTTTTCGCCGACGGCATGAAAAAACTTGTTTCCCGTTGACGCAAGTGTGTTGCCCGTAATGGGGACTATGTTGAAAAATGATGCCACCATTTGTAGCTGACATTGCAAACTTTCCACTGATACCTGTATCAGTTTTATCTGTCAAACACAAATAAAGGCATCACCTTGGGGGCATTACTTTCTGAATCACCCTCGTATGTAAGATAAAATAAAATGACTGAGAAAAGCAATACGCTTTTATTAAATACTAAGAACGTGTAACAGTTTCGCCAAATAACTAACTACTTGGCTTCATCAGACACACTAACTTACATAACCAATACAATTTCAAACGAAACAGCTGTCTGGTTCCTGATTGGCTCCCTACCAGCCAATCCCGTACCGCCTACACAAAGTTAAATTATGATTAACAACATTCACTGATTCTCTCTCACCCCCTGTTCGTACTACATCTAAGCATACAATCCCAAAATAAGTCTTTATCCGTAGAATTTTTATAAAGAAAATAGAGATAATAAAAAATATAAT
>JAGDQP010033810.1:0-15956 GCA_022664845.1 Lepisma saccharinum | reverse complement strand
CTGTCACGGATGTTACAAAATTGTGAAGTCACCTCATGGGTTGTTAGATTGAAGTAAAGAACGCAGCCCCCTGAGTTGCCGTAAAGGCATTGTGATACATTTCAAGTTTGTATGGAAGTTATACAAGTCAAGTTTCAATCAATTATTTACAATTAAAACACTGTATAAAGTTTTGCAGATGTGTTTTTAGTATCACGAATGTTACATTTGACTTTGTACCCCGTAATTTCAATATAACTCTGGCTTACAAAAAGCGAGAAATTCACTTAAACATTCGACACGCCTATACATACAATCTTGTTTAACACATTTCCTCCTAAAACATATATTTTATGAACTAAAGTGGAATTCAAAGCAAGAAATACATGACCTTACAGGAGCTTTGTGCTGATAAAACATTACAATCATACACACATACAAAGTAATAGATACCAACAATAAAAGAAAAGATTTTTTGTGGAAAATGTTACAAACAAACTTTGTCCTTGAACTCATAGGCCACCCTACTTCCAATTTCCTTCATTGTTGGAGTTGGGAGGACACTCACCGCCTGACTAATACTTATTTCTTTCTCATCTTCTTCATTACACTGATCGCAACCTTAACTTGATAGCCGAGTCACAAGCGGAGTACTACACGTTGGCTTGCGAACCCTTTCTCACACGTCACGAAGTGTGTATGTGCTTGTGGTTTGCATCGTCTGCTTGGTTGTTTTCACTCAAAGAGTGCTAGATTGGCTCAGCTGGCAGGCTCATTTTCTCTTGCTCGCCCCAAACACATCTTTGATTGACTTTTAACATTAATGATGAAAGCACCATCATGCGAATAAATATTGACAATTTGTACTTGATCATCTACAATCCTGAAATTAAAACCGAGAGCATGGACACTGCTTTTGCTCTCACAAAACAACCGATAAGGTCATAATAATACCGATTAATTCTTATTTTCAATTTCGCGCTGAACACTTGCCATTCACCACACACACACACACGCACTTACTCACAAATACACGCGCGCAGACGACAATCAGTGTTGGTTTCTCCACAAATTTTACAGAAGTTACGCGAGAGCTCCTTTATTTCCTTTCTTTCTTTCATAATTTCTTCAAATTTCTGAATATCTCTTTTTCCAATAATCTGTGTGGCAATGCCATAACAAGCCGGTACACTTAGTAGTAATTTTTGATTATTGATAAAAAATTAACAGGAATATTATAAATTATCACTTTTTTTTTTACCCTGTGAGTATGTTTTGTTCATATCATTAATTTCCGATTTTTTCAACTATAATTAATTTCCGATTGTTTCAAGAAATCAAATGTCTCCTTTGGGAGAAAATATACGCAATTTTAGTGATTCTTACGTCCTGATTCGGTGAATGGGAATGCTCTTGGTACTTTTTAAGTTTTTCCAGTGGCTTCTGCAGTTTGCCATTTCGAACAGGGGTGTGATGGAGGGGGCTTGGGCGAGCCCTTTCTTAAATAGCAAACTCTTTGTTAAAATGCTGGCGAGGAAAAAAATAAACGTAATATTCTAATTTAAACACGTCCTATAGCAGTCGTTATATTTTTCACATAGTTTCCATTATTGACTATAAGGACGATACGTCACTCTTCAATCGCTATGCAATAACATTACCACGAATAATATGTTCACTGTATTGTATTCTTATGCGCCACAATGTATATGGAGCTCCTGCGTAGCCTAGTCGGTAGCGCGAGCGGTCCCGGGTTCGATTCCCGGTGGGGGCTCAAAAATTGGGGAGCTGCTGTGAATAAAATACAGTGGCGATCACAGTGAGAGCTTCGGCTCTCCTCTCCCAACCCATCTGGTCAGCGTGGGAGCAGTAGACCAACTCCTCCCTTCGGGGAGAGGCCTCATCCACTAGTGGATTGAATATGGCTGTGATTTATATATATATATATTGCGTTCAATGACGTCGGATAGGACTTGCTAGCTAGTCCCTTGTTAAACTATTTGGAGCACACCCCTTATTTGAAATCCTTCTCTTTTCGACCTTGATATGTTTTTGACATGTTACTCATGACTCGGCATTTTTGGAATGCAATAAACAACTGTTGTAATTATTTGATCATTCAAATTATTTTACTGCTCTTTTGTTTTTGACATAAGACTTTCAAGTTTACAATCTTGCAAGTTGCAACGCTGGCAACACTTGCAAGAGACTCGCATCTCAAGTTCCCTGCTATTCATCCGTTTCTTTCTTCCTCTCTTTCCAGGTAGGTATCCGTGACGTCACTCTTATAACCGTTGCTATGAAATATACTAGCATCTATCTTAAATATTGTTACTGTATTGACATTTTTAAATATTTACACTCATTTACCTATTTGAAAAGATCTCTTAAGTCATGTTTTCGGTTTGTAACGTGAGGAACTATCTAATGTGAGCGGAGGGATCCGAATTGAAGCAGCGTATCTCGGCTGTCAAGATAAGGTCGCTTCCAGGATAGGGATGAACAGTTTTCCACCTTTTCCATATTGATTTAAGAAAATTACACGTAGATCACCGCTATCTTTAAAAACATTTGTCTGGCACACTGCAGCATAATGGTGACATATTTTAGTCTTTCCTTGACCCGTGGGACCGACTTTTACAAACAAACCAGGGACAATCTTCTCACCCAATGCTCCTGTTGAATTTTTTTACTGTTCCTTATGTTGAGTTACGTTAATTTCAATAGATATTTCATCATCAAACTCTGACATAGAATCACTATCATTAGAATCTGATGAATATACTACACTTCCATTGTGATTGCTGCTTCACAATTTCTGTAGCATCTGGAAATGCAAGCTGTATTTTCTTTATGACAGATTTAGAGGTAAACCCTGCGGCAACATGTAGCTCATCAGTTTTCCTTAGGTGATGGATTTCTCGTATGCCTGATGTAGCACGTACTTTCTCCCATCTTTTTACCAAAAATACATTAGTTTCTTCTATATCTGCCTTTGTTACAGAAAGAACCTCGGTTAACTTACAATGAGATGCAGCAACTTGAAAAAATTCATCAGCACTGCGAACTAATGTGTTTCGGGTTTTCACTATTGTCCTCTTGATCTGTCCACCAATGGCATCTACAGCTCCTTTTCCATGCCCAGCAGCAAAATAGTTCCATTCTACAGTGTCCACATTGAGATCGTCTGCCAAGAAGCACATGTGGAAGAATGTATATTTGCTCTTAAATTGTGCAAAACAGTTGTCTGAAAATATTACCAGATCACGCAAAGGAACATCAGGATATCTGTACTGAAAAATGGATATTATTACCTTAATGAAAGTCCAAGCTGACTGTTTGGAGTGAGTAACATCATCATTTATCACAACGGCAAGGTTGTAAATATCAGGTCCCCCTCCACTTCCACGAGTTCAAGTCAAGAAAGTGCTCTTTTTTTAAGTATTTGCGACGGAGAATAACATCTTGCAACTCCAACACTAGAATGAAGTTAAATTATAGCAGATGAGTGCAGAGAACTAACTTCTTCTACAGCTTAACTTAACTCAATATTACAGCTGCAATACATTATTCTCCGTCTCAAATTATTTTAAAAAGAGCACTTTCATAACAAGGACCCTTGGGAAAACACCAAAATAGCTAAACAAATCCACGTAAGATAAATTAAAACACATTACAGGATAGAACCAATTAAAAAAGTTTCTACCACTAAGACGCCTTACCAAAATACACGTGAAATAAAACGGTGCATTACAAACATTAGCGGATTTAGGAGAGAGATACTGAAAGGTTAATTACTTTAAAGTGGAGGCTATTCCGGGTAATCTTAAGTGATTCTGAAATGAATGGGGGTACAAAGCCCCCCCCCCCCAATCCCCCATAAATTCGCCCATGATTATAACTTACACATAACAAATCTACGTAATCTAAATTAAAACATTAAAATAAAATAAAAATATTTAAACAGAAAAACATCGGAACGTTATGCTAACAGTCCATACGTTCTTCATGGCATCTACACCACTGTGGTAGTACTACATGTCAAAAGTAACAAACAAAAAAAGATTGCAACTTTGATTAAATTCATAAACAATATGTCAAAATGCTATACATAACAACAACAAAATAATAGAGATAATTTGTTATAGTTAATTTCTTTTTTTAATCCTTTAAATGCAATTCAAGTGATAGCCATAGTGACACTTTTGACTATCTTGGAGGTAAAATGTAAACAAAGCTTGTGAACACTGAGAGCCCAATCTTGCTGTTGCGTAAGTGATTCATGCCATTTAAAATTATACATCTATTAACATTAATAATCATAAGTATCGACAGAACTAGGTAAACGCATCCATAAGAAGTGAAATTCATCAAAATTAGTTAAGATGATTCTCTATATTTAATATGACAAAGGGACCTGCGATCTAGAACCTTCCCTATCACAACATATGAAAATTAAACCACATGCAACAAGTAAAAACTGTAACTTGAGAGTGGCAGACTGTACTTCATCTTGTGAAATAGGCTGCAGTTTTCTGCATAATCAACTTGCATCACTGCTTCACGTTGTTTTATATTTTTCTTCCTGTCAAAGTATCTTGCTTGTTCATTCTTCACATCCACCTGCATCTTGAACTTTGGGAGACAGGTATTTATTACTTCAGTGAGTTTCTGCAGACTTTTAGTTTTCTCTACAATAACTAACTGGCCATCAGTCTTGACCCATTTAACTTCACGTGACAAGTCTTGATCTGGCGTAAGAAGAACTTTTATGTTGTAGTGAAAACTTTTCATTGATTTGTCATACAGTATGTGGATTACAACACATTAAGTCAATTAATATGTTCGGGGTCAAAGGAGATCCTTCACATTCAATACAAAAAACAGAAATGGTCTGCACTAAAAATCTGAAATTTGCATGTACCATACAAACACACACATTATGAGGTGTATCTTTTACAGGGCGTACATGTTTGGGCCTCATTTCAAAAAATTTAGAAAGAGAAACGTATTTCAGGATATTTTTCTTTAAATCGTTGGTAGGCTTCTGCAACACAGAAACAAGGAAGCGCTTCTGTTTCTTTTCTTTCTTCCCTGTAACTTGATCTTTTACTGTAATACGTCCCTTTTTCCATTAGCTTGCCAACTAATGTCATCTTCTTCAAAAAAACTCTTTAACTTTTTCTGAAACCTCTTGAGGGTATGCTCGTCCTCTAGGCAATAATGATTTCTTTGTAAATAGGCTGCTGTCAGGTTTTTAAAAAGTTTTTTTTTTTTTTTTTTTTGTAAGTTGCCTGACTACAGCTTTCTTCTTTGAAGGACTAAATGGTAGTGTCTTACGTACCTTGTGAACAGCCTTACGAAGTGTACTGATTGAAGAGTACGAACCTACTGCTGAGTTCTTCACAGGTGTACCTTTCTTGGCTGCTTGAACTTTCTTCCTTCTCCATTCTTGTACTCTAAGTCTAGTCTTCTCTCTTGTCAAAGTTAAAAGTTTTTTATCGTTTGCACACTTTTCTTTTTCAGCTTGCCTCTTTAATATATTTCTTTCTTTGTCTTTCTTCAAATATTCAGGCTCTTCTGTCTTCATTTTTGCCATTCTAGGAGCAGACTTGGTGGAAGCCATTACATGTGAAACAGTAAAGAAGACTACCTAAATTGAAGGTTCCAACAAAATCCGTGACACCTATTTTGTGAAAATGAAAAATTTTGATGTTAAGGAGTCATTATTCGACTGGAATATCAACATTGGATACTATTTATAGACACACTAAAAACCAGTTCCTTGTAAAAAAAAACTTTTTGATCTTTTTTGTCACGGATGTTACATGTTGTAGAGACACACCCGTCATACGTAAATTTGCATACGTACATATAATTTATATACGAATTTCCACATATTTCATATGCAAAGTCCTTATAATATTCGAATATTAGATTTATTATTTTTTTATCTTGTCATTTATATTATGTTATATAGGATTATTGAAGGATTAGCAATGATCCAATTAATGATTATATACTGTCCAATATAGCGTGAAGAAATGGATAAATATCGCATTTTCAATTGCAACTTTGATTCCATTGCAAGAATATTTCGTCTTCGACTTGGATGGATAGTCCAACGCAGGACAGCTCTCGCCAAAGCGGTGACCCACTAAATGTTGCTATCTTGCATCAAGCTAAGTAACTCTTTGAACAAGAAAAAGAGAAAAGAGAGGTTTAGTCCAAGAACCTACTAGCAAAGCAGTGAAATAGTTACAGTGATGGTACTACTGCTACCAAAAGAGAGAGAGAGAAGCTCCAAGTCCGTTGTTTTGGCCTATCTCAGGAATATGTCAAAACCTAGGAACAATGATGTGCGAAGAAATACGTCGCCATGTAATTTTCGCACCTTTCCCGTCTCTACCCGCTATCTGAAAAACAGGCCTATACTAGCCCTGGCGTCCAGATAGGCGAAGTGATACATATTTTGCTATTATTTTTGTATATCATATGTATTTACTTATGTAAGGCTACTTTCAGGTTTCTTGGACTGCCGAAACTTACTCATTGTGTATTTTACTTGTGTCGTGGTACCCCTTGTTCATGCGTAATCTAATTAAATGTTCTTAGAAATACCGCACTATTTTGGGAATTCCTTTTTCGGCTGCTATCCTCAGTACCACCTGGAACGGTAACACCTTACACACAAGCAGTGAGATACCAATGAGATTATTTAAATGTCTATGTTTCCTTATAGTGTCATCTCCCCATACATACATATATATATAGTTTCTTATGTGTATATAATCAATTATTTTACCGATATTTAATTGTGTTCATGTGTATTTGGTATATAACTTCATTTGAAAACCGCTCCACCATGTTTTGTTGTCATGTACCCAGTTGCAGACACAAGTCAAGTAGTTACTGCATTTCAGCACCTGAAGGCAGCACTGTGCAAGAACCCCACTCCAAGCAGCAGACTGCGAAAAATGTTTGTTTATGTTTTGTTTTTCGTTGTATATATATTTATTTAAGTAGTGTCATGCAGACATTTTATATTGTAATTAATCTGTGGAACGTGCTCTTTCAAATGAGCTTTTAATCCTGCGGGCAGAGCACTTAATACGGTTGTATTTAAATGTTGTGTCGCGACAAACAAGTCTTGAGCTTTACCTATGTAGGTCACTGCCATAAGACAGGAGGCAAGTCTCTCAGAATGTACCGCGGTGTTTGGAGACAACTCCGAATAGATAACGACACAACAGGAGTTGCTTTTTGGTTACGATACGGTCAAGACATGAATTAGCCGTAGCTCAGTTGACGAGCATCGTTAAAGTATATTCGGGACGCGAGTGCTGAAGTTGCAATACTTAGAACTATTTCTAGTGTTCGTGAAGACATCGCTATGTGGTGTAGTGATAAATAACCACAACAAACTGTGTTTTGTGTTACGTGAGCTGACCAAATACAAGTATTTTCTATTTGTTTGTTTACCTTTTAAATTTTGAGTAAACAACAGTGTAAGATGTCATTGACATCTCAGCACTGAACAAGTACCATATAAAGTCCTCGATCAGATCCAAGAACTAGATAATGTGCTGTGATTTTTTTTTTTTTTTTAACTACACACAAACCATTGTCATCCGAGTACCGTGATGAATGTGTAAATAACCTAAATTCAAAAGGATCACTTTGCGATCATATTGGACAACGATTGAGTTTCGTATATAAATAGAACCGCTGATATATAATATCTGTTGTAAATATTATATATAACTGCATACGAGCCTCTAATGTATGCCAGTCATCGTGTGGTGGACTTTTAGCAGTGCCGTCCATCTCCATTTATCACCAGATAAGTATGACAGATGAACTTCCAGTCCTGTCATCTGGTGCTATGCAACTAAGTTCAAGTCCCCATTTGCATAGCCAGTACTGACTAGATAAGTACAGGAAAGAGTTGTCAGATTTCACTTAACAACACTCTGACACAACCTAGCCTTTTGGTTGTATACTGTGAAACCTAAGCCACCACCAAGTTCATCGGTTTTAGAATTTCATCTTCATATATGCAACTATACAGTTTTCTTCAAATGTCTCGAACCTCAACCAAGTGAGGGAACTTTTAAGAGAACTTTACGAATGATGGTCCATCCGAGTGAAGAGTGCTGTGAATAACAAAAATACTTTAATCTTGGCCAAGAGACACTTGAATTGAACTTACTACAAAAGAAAATTGAAATTTTCTTTATAATATATATTTTTTTTATTTTCATTATTTTTTTATGATTATGATTATTAATCAATTGAAGTGAAGGTCACAAGATACGACCTAAGTGCTGTGATTTTGTATATAATGTGTGTGCAGAAAACCTCTTCACCTTCTTCAGCGTAAATAAACACCTACTTTCATCGTACTTCTCACCTGTTTCTGTCCAGATTATCCTGTTGGTATCTCAAGTACTGGCGTGTGGTAAGTACAAAAACTTGTGTCTTATTTCACGATGTGTTCTGTTTCAGGTGTTCGCTCGGAGATTGTGGGGAAAGGGGAGGTCCCACAATAGTGTGAGACCGAGATAGTAAATGTCTGTTGAAGAATACAACACTGTGAGAGTCTTGCTGTTTTGCATACCTCTGTTCTGGAGATTTGATAAGAACATATCTCTCACTTTTGATGTTATGTGAATGATTGATGCTCTAACTACGAGCAAGTCACACTCATCCCGACGTCCAGCGACGAAAACTCCACAATGTAAATACCTGGTGCTTTGATGTTCAATGTGTAGAAGCATCACCTTAATACAGGATACCTTCACAATGAAATACAGTTCACCCATTTATGAATAAGCTGCCAACTCTTACAGGTTAGAAATTTGCTTCTTATGGTCCAGCCATACAGCAACATCATGAAGAACGGCAGTTCTTCGAGTGACGCTGGCAAAGGACACTGTTAGCGGCACTCAGGTAGTATACAGTTAGTTTCGGACCTCCACTTCGCCATGGTCACTAACTTGAGATAATGTACGTAAAATGCAGGAAAGCAATTATTAATAATGAATATAAACATATATAAACACATGAAAATATATTCTGAAAGGAAAATCTAGTGTCAACCTCGCCGGGACTCGAACCAGGGCATTTTTGTGTACCAACTCGACGCCTTAACCACCAGGCCACGGAAGCAACCTCGCAGATGTGGTTTCTCCGTTGTATGTACAGTGCACGTGTCTCCGACACGTTATAGCGCGTGTGCAGGAGAGAGGAACATCGGCATAGATGGCTCGTGTTACAGTCTTTTTTTTATAGGCAGCCTTACAAAATAAGTGATATCAATACAAAACCCCGTTTGGGGTAAAAGGAAGAGTGACGCAAGAATTCTACTCACAAAAGAAGTGATATCTATTTTGCGAGTGACTTTCTTTGTGTCACTATGGCGAGAGTATTGCCTTTGTAATAAGATTAAGAGACAGTATCCTTCCGCCATAGTGACACAAAGAAAGTCACTCGCAAAATAGACATCACTTCTTTTGTGAGTAGAATTCTTGCGTCACTCTTCCTTTTACCCCAAACGGGGTTTTGTACTGATTTGACAGTCATGGGAAAGTTAAAAATATATTTTCTTCTGAGAAGCTCACCTGGGTGCTTAAATGTAGAGTTTTATCTGGCCTACTACACTAAAGAAAAAGATATTTCTTTAAATTTGAAAATTAATGATTTTTCCCAGTTTACCCGGAATGGCTGTACAGCAAATATTGTAAGCTTATGGTATGTGATCAGCTTTACGTTAGCAGTTATAACTGTATAACTGATTTTTCTCAAATGTATGAAAAGAGGACATTGTACTTTCTGGTTCCAAGGTGACGATATGCAGAAGTAGAATGTTGCCATCGGAGAAACAGTGGCATTCCAAAAATAAGTATAAGGAGAGTGAATTTGAGTTGGTCGGATCTTTTACGTAATGCGTAAGAACTGGTTTGGCAGTTACTATTCTGTTGGAACCAGTATTACGTGATCAATTTTGTATATTGCCAAGAACTCAACAACTATCGCATGCAGGACATTGAAATACAGCGTGTGCAGCATTGGAATCTTGCCAGTTGGTAGAAGAGGAGCGTTTCTAGAATCGGTAGAAGGGTTAACTTCAAACTGTTCTTAATTCTCTAAAACTTGCTTATAAAACACACGTAAATAACTTTTACCGTGTGGGCGCCACCGTTCAGAATTAGAGTTTATCCTGTTTTCATTGAGGGCGGCTCCAAAGGACATAATGCATCAAAATGTGTTTCATATGCAAGTGGTAGAGAATTAAGAAACAGTTCCAACAAAGTACAATTTGAACTTAACTTTGATGGTAATTCCCGGAAGACTACTGTTAGGGGCGTGCGGGTATCCGAAATTATGGAAAGAAAATCGGGAAAAAGTTCCGTCCCGGTCTCGACTTTTCGAAAGGTCGGTACCGATTTTCGGGAAGTCCCGAATAGATTTCCCGTTCCGAAAATTTCTCAACTTTCTGGAATATTTTTCTTCCGTCACATCTCTACTACTGTTCTACCAACTGCAAGATTTCAGTCTTGCACATGCTCTATTTCAATGTCCTGCATGGAATAGTTGTTGAGTTCTTGACAATATACAAAATTACTAACGTAATTTGGTTCTGATCCATCGCAACTGCCGAACCGTAAGAAATAACCCAGAATGTTGTATGTAACACTTGTTCAGTTTTCGGTGAATTTAACTGAATTTTTATTTATAGCCTTTAGGCATCTAAGGCTCAGGCCGGGATAGGGGGAGGAAAAATGATTTTGGAAGGTGTCGGCCAGGGCCTATATTGAAGGTGCCACCCCGGCATTTGCCTGTATGACTGAGGAAAAACCTCAGTCAGGATGGTCCACCGCTGGGATCGAACCCAGGACCTCCCGAATGCTACGCCAACACTCTACCCCTGAGCTACTATGGCTCGTTAGTTTTCGGTGAAGGTTCGAATTGCGTGAAACATATCCCACTTTCCATTCATTTTATAAAGTTCATCCTCCTCCCCCCCCCCCCCTCCCCTGTAGAAATATTGCCTGGACGCCACTGGTTCTCCTAGCTCAGTTTTTATTTGAAAGTTCTGCGTCTAATGTTTTCCAAGCTACACTAAAACCTTGTTTATCTGGAACAATTTTCGAAAAATATTAATGTATTTTTTCGTCAGTAATTCAAAATACCTGTACATCGTATACAAGTGAGTGCGTCTAATTAATTCTTCGCAGTACAAATATGCTGTGTTGTATTGTAGTAGTCGTGAATTTATTAAAGTAAGTTTCATCTTTTTTCAAATAAAACATTTTGTTTGTGTATTTCTGTATTTGTAGGCGCTTATAATATGAATGCGGAACAGGTCCGGTTCCATTAAATTTGGTTAAGTGAGGTTTTAGTGTATGTGTTTTCAAGAACTGAGTAATATTGGTTCGTTACGTCCCGTTGTGATATCATTCTCTTAAACAGTGCCCAAGAGGTTAGTGCGATCGCTTTCTGTGCTCGTTGTCACGGGTTCAATTCCCACCGGGGTCCATTGAACGGAGTGGTTCGTTGCCCAATTTACAAATACTGTAGATCCTGTCCTTAGAAGCTCGTTTAGGATGTTAATAACAATTAACTCACACTCTAGAACGATTTCGAATTCGGGACTCTGACTTAAGTTTATGTGATGCATTTGCATTTTAGGCTGATTTGATTCCCGGACTCGGTTCTCACGTACGGAAGGTTTCCTTGTAAGAAAAGCTTTCAAGGGGTATCTCATTTCTTGATTATTTGTTGAGCTTGATTTAAACAAATATTTCGTTTTAAAACTTTCGTTCAATTATATGTGGAAAAGTTGCAGAGAAATATTGAAATATTTTGAGCATTTCACAGAATGTTGTCACTGCTGTTTTACATGACAACAAATATGTGGGGGGTAACGCAATACACCGACAAACTTGGAGGGATGATAGTTCATGAAAAAGTAAGTTCCAGTCAACTGGGTGGAAATTCGGCCGCTTTTCGGAGCTACAGCACAGCCTGACGAAAGCGTGAGAAAATAAACTTGAGAACTTCATACTCGAACACCACGATACCAACTGATGTGGCACGGTAGCGTGAAAGATTTGAAGTCTGCACTATTCACAAATGTATGTTTCAAAATTGCGCTATGGACTGGCAAAGGTTCCCCTAAAGAAAGTAAGGATTTCCAGAGATTTTCTGAAGTAAAGATGGGTCGTAATGTGCATGAATGGGACGACTTTCCAGTAGGTAACAATAATTCGTTTGCACCAAGCCGATACCTCAAACAGATTCCATATACCGAACGATTTTTTTTTTTTTTTTTTTTTTTTTATTGATTGAATAACAAGCAGGCATACATTGAACGAACGAAATAAGAGCTAAGAATGACATACATTGAACGAACGTTTTGTTTATGTGTTATCAATGAGAAGAAACATGATTGACCCGGTTGTATTACGTATAACAGTTTTACACATACGGAAAGTGTACTTATTCGTGCATATTTGGACCTGCCTTTCCTGTGGAAATCATTAACTTCGTTTGAGGAATCTCTTGCACAATTTAGGAATATGTATTTTTGGATAGAGCAGGTTTGAAGTGTGACGATAGCATGCACATCGTCTCTATTGTTAGTGGTGCTAGAAATATGGAGCTTTGCAGTTCATTTTCTCACGCTTTTGGCAGCCTGGAGCTCTGAAACGCGGCCGAATTTGCAACCGGTTGACTGAGCGTTCTTTTTTCCCCTTATTTTTTTCGTTTAGGCTACTACTATTCCTCAAAGTTTTTCGGTACATTGCGTTACCATTACATATAGGATTGGAACAGAGATGTTGGATAGATTTGAGATGAAATGGTACGAAAAGAAACTTTAACCAATTGTTTTTGTTCAATAAGTAATTGTTTTGTTCAATAAGTAAGTGACCTTTTAATTATTTATTTCTCTTCTTTGTAGGTCCAGGAATTGAAGGAAAAGGGGAATAATTGTGTGAAGAATGGCAGCTATGCGGAGGCAGTATTTCATTATACTCATGCGATTAAGTTGGATCCAAACAACTCTTCTTTATACAGTAATCGATCACTGGCTTTTTTGAAAATGCAACAGTTCCATTACGCAATAGAAGACGCTAAACAGACGATCAAGTTGAAACCTGATTGGGCCAAGGTAAGAACCTTCTCCTTTAATAACGAACAGTATTCACGAGATTGGACGGGAAATAGTTGTATGATTAATTCATGCTTTCAGATGAATGAGCTTGTGGTCACATCTACTTCGTTTCGATGACGACTACCAGAAAATTGTCTAAATAAAGGAGTGGAGCCCCATGGATGACAGTTAAAATAATGGCAGTGACATTTTTCAGGATTATGAATATTCTAGTGAAGAATATAAACTCGTCGTCGTGAGATGCTACTGATAGAGGTGAAAATAAACTAACGTAAATGACATAATATCAAACTAGTAACTTTATAAAGCAAAATTTAGCCTTGTTTTAGTAAATGCGATTTACTATTGTTTTTATACGAAAATAGACGACATTTTTGCTTGATGGAGAGTGGTTGAATGAAGACAGTGAAATGATTGAATGTATGTTTTAAGAATACAATGTAAAATATTGCTTGTAATATATGAATTGACGAGTCTTAAAGGTATTATGGGAAGATGGAAATGAACATCTGGGTAAGATCTGCATATGAAGTCTTTGATCGTAATAAATAAGATTTGGATGAAGTTGAATCATGAGTTTAACGTTGTTGTTAGTGTACAATGGAAATAGGTCTACTGACACCAGATCTGAATATCAATACTTTGGGCTACTTTCGTATATGATCTTTTCTTTGCTATCCTGTGTTGAGAAGGAAATATTAACGTCATGGTAGAGAATCGACCAAGCCCAGATAATAATATAACAAATGCGATCAACATTTGTATCAGACCCAAAGATCTCATTTTCTGTTTATGGAAGGAGTTTTGTATTTGGTGGTGAGAAACTCAATTTATTTATTATTTTGTATTACTCTCCATAAAATATTTACTGCAACTCTGTATAAAACACGTGCCTACACTGCTTCTTTAGATAAGGCACAGGTGGTTATTATGGCAGCAGGGGGTGTGAATTCATGTTTAAACATTCCATATGATAAAACTAACGAATTATATTTGTGAATCCTTTGACATCATCAATTAGAAACCAGTGCTGCGCGTAAGGACAATCATTAGAATTCGCAGTATTTCTGATTAAAGAAAAGAAAAGCTACGCATTTAGCATCGAGCGCATCGTCTTTCTAATATAAACTGTGTGTGTTGTGACTGTAGTGGTAGACCTCAGCATTGTTTTTTATATTACATTGATGTTGACTATGATTTTGAAACGTCTCACGAATGCATTTGACATTTGAAACGTTGATTTTGTGCAAATATTTAGGGTAACTTCCAGCTGCACTTGGTTTCCTACAGAAGGAAGTTTAAACGGTAAAGGTTTATATTTTTAGGTACTATTAACATAATCGGCATTTGTTTTTGTATAGATAGATAACATATTCGGTACAACATTTAGGAGAGTTCGCCGGCCGAGGGGTAGGCCATCGGCTCGAAGGTTCCGGGTTCGAGTCCTGACAGGGACATGGGTGTGGATTTTAACACGTAACAGCCAAAGGCGAATCGTGACGGGCCGAAGTCCAAAGTTACTAGCTCATATAAAATTAAAGTTTACTAAAGTTTTTTTTTTTATTTAGGAGAGTTCCCCAGTGCTTTTCTCAGTCACACTAAGCAAATGACAGGATGGTACTTACAAATTAAAACTAGGCCCTGGTCGACTACCTTCCAAAGTCCTCTTCCCCACCCAGCCTGAGATGCCTAAAGGCCATAAATAAAAATTCAAATTTTAGGAGAATATTCCGAAATTGGAAAGTAATAGAGAAGACGTACAAAAATCAAAATCCGTAAACAAATGATAACGAAGTGAAGCTAAGAACGGAAGGGAACCATTAGAAATAGAACGTAAAAAATTACAGTTCGGAATTGTTAGGAAGAATAATAGATGTTTATTTTTCGCTGTAATCAATAAAATATTAAGGTAAAATGTAAAGAACATGTTGATATGATTTCGAGATATAAGGCTATGTAGAATTAATTGTTGAACAAAAGGTCATATTTCTTCAGCTTCCGATGGGCATATTCATCCTGTAGAAGCTGAGGACGAGCGAAACGATCGTCTGTTCAAAATATATCTCTATCCAGCATCATATCTGGAAATCACACCAAGCTGTTATATACTATAATGAAGGCAGGGCCTCAGAGTCGGTTTGACTCTGACTCTTCAATGTTTTTTTTAAACCATCGACCTCTGTATTTGTGATTAGAAAAATGTGTTTCCTACATTAATTGATAGACGTAACATAAAAGGTGTTAATCAATGACTTTCTTCAAATATTAGTTAATCATATTAACTTATTATTTCTGGTTTGTAACAATCAAAATTTGAATAAAAAATCGTAACTATTCATTTATTCATATCATTGTTGTTTGAAATTAAAATTGAAAATAAATTATTTATTTCGTTGTTATAAACAATGGAATTACTGGGTTTCTACTATTAGTTGGTCATTTCCGGTGTCTTAAAATATCTCTATGACGTGTTTCCGGCACCAAAGGAACACGTATGCAAAATTTGGTGGAAATCGATACACGCATGAAAATTTGTATAACTAACAACTGGGCATGCATTCAGATGTGTATATATATATATATATATATATATATATATATATGGCAACGCCCTAGCCGAGCTGGTCTACCGGTTCCCGTAAGATCACCGAAGTCAAGCAGCTCTGGGTCTGGTCAGTGTTGGGTGACCGTTTCAGCACTCCAGATGGTGTTGCCTGTGCGGCGTCCACCCAGCGTCGTGAGGACAATTGGGGAGCTACCTGAATAAAGAGGTAGCGATCACAGTTGAGGGCTTCGG
>JAGDQP010033809.1:0-11366 GCA_022664845.1 Lepisma saccharinum | reverse complement strand
GTCTCTTACCTTGGCAGCCCCATCACTTTTCCTTCTCCCAGTGTGTCTTGCTTGCCCAGTGCGGTACGGAGGCTGGCAGTCAAACAGGACTGTTACATAAACTTCATAGATTGGTAGATCGTACCTGGGTCTTCCGTTTAGCATACCCACACTCTTTCGACTACACCAAAATAGCAACTGGAAACTGTTTGTTTTTCTTTTCTTTTTATCCTCACCGATTTCCGGTACTCCGAAATATTTCCGGTACTCACCATATCTGATCTGTATTCCCCTATGACCGGAAAATACAAAAGTTTTCCGGCTTCAATCGCTTCCAGCTTTGAGGTGGACTAACTCAGTACCGCAAGAATTCTTGCATGGATTATGAAATTCACTTCCATCTAGAGTCACAAACGCTGTTTGGAAATGTCCCTACAGTACCATTTTAGAGATAGGATAGAAATACTTACGTTATTTGCATTTAGAGAAGCTAAATGTTTTTGGAAGATCATGTCTTGATGACTGACAGTTTGGAAGAGATGTCACCGTTGTCCTTGGGTTTTTGGAAAACAAGATACTGTCATTATGAAAGCTGAACGACTGAATAGAATGTCTACGGTGTATTGGTTCTTTACTGCGATGTATCGGTAAGGCAAGGTATCGGTTTTGGCCTTTCTTAACGTGTCATTCGTCTGGTGAAACTAAAGGAAATCCTGGAAAACCTCAATGACTAAGCAAATAGTTAACCTTTCGAAAGTCTAGTAAAAAAAAATATAATATACCGCTTCGGAAATGTAATAAAGAGTATTTTCTCCTGATCTCATGTTTACGTAAAATATCTAAATCCAAGCAAGAACTCAAATTTTCTTATACTTTTTTATTTTAATTTAAAATTATTACCTCACGTTGCTGGATTTGTGTTGTAGAGTTCAGCCATTGAAAACATAAATGAGCGAGAATTCTGCCTTATGCTTTAGGTAAATTAATATTAAATTGAAGAGATAGTGACTTTATTTAAACAGAAAACAAAGAAAGACTTTTTAATATACAGAAGGTTACCTATGGCGCATCGTTACTTGGCTAAGGCGGCCTGCAAAATAAGCCTCGAACAATGATTTTTAATTTTGGTTGTCACAAACAAAATATTTTACTATTCACAGCTTATGAGCATTTATGGTTTGTATGAAACAGGGAATCTGCCAATATTTTCACTTTGGGGGATGTATTTAGAGTTTTACAATGCTTCTATGTTTTTTAGCTATTAACATTTTCTATAGTTGGGGTGTGTGGTCGATAATTTAGGGAATGACACCTCCCCATCTTAGCGGAGCCTGGCAGAATCCCTGGACTGTGAAAAAGAAGATAAATTCTCAGTACTTACAACATTTGCTTTCATCCGAAGCGTCCCCACAGTCATCGATGAAGTTACACACTGAATCAACTGGCACACAGAAATGGTTGCTGCACTTGACATGTGTCACTGGACAAACATAGGTTTCTGTAATAGAAGTAGAGAACACATGCATCACAAACAATTAGTATCTATTGTTGATAAAAAGAAAATACATTATCTGAAAAAAAAATAATAAAGATACATACATTGGCTGTGAAGAACAATGTTATGTTGTCATGGGTACTCAGATGGGGATCAAGGAAATAAGTTTGAAACACTTACACACTGAACTAAACTAAAGTTTACCGCTGCACAGCTCAAATCGGATCTTGGATCTATCAGACGGCATTCGCTCAATTAGGTGTTGCGTCATTGCTATGACTTCCATTGAGACAACGTCACATAGTTCTCGTAATCAGAGTCTGTTACCTCTTCATTTATGAAGCCCAAGATGCTGGGTCAGTGATTCCGCCCGCTCTCCCCTTCCCTGTGGGGGTGTAACCCCCATATTCCCTAGAGTACCTCCAACGTTTAATTTTTACGATCAAAAATCGATAGAAACCGTACAAAATTTCCTTTACACCCTGCCAATTTTGACTTTACGTGGGGTAGTGGAAATGTAAAGGTTGAATTGATTATAATACTTGGGTGACCAGTGGAACCCAGTAAATATAACTACAGGGGGTGGGGGCAACTTTCACAAATTGAATGGAAAGTGTATTGAAATTTTTATATTGACCTCTATTATTTCTTGAACGCTACTGGTTATCCAAGTATCATCATAGTCAGTTCATCATTTACACTTGTCCTACCCCACTATTTCATTTGAAAGGCCTACGTGAAACACTTTCCGAATTTTGAGCCTTATAAGGATTGAATCATGTTTATAATATTGATTCGTTTACTTACCTTTGTGACCTCATATCAATAGAAAAAACTGCGAATTCGGGAATAAGATTTTGACTTCCGAACTCGACTGTTCCATTCGGAAGATTCCGTTGTGAGTTTTATACGGTTGCTATCGCTGTGCAACTTCTTTTAAAATTTGTTTCAATTCTTGAGTTATGTGCATAACGAACTGTGCATATAAATACTACATGCTATAAATAATGTTTACGTTTTTATAAATAAAAAACGGGCCGCACAGCGATAAGAAACATAGAAAACCAAGTTAGAACTAAAATTACCGTCCATATTGGGTTAGACCTGTAGTGGATGATCAAGATTACCTTCCCCTTCGCTCTCTGTCTTCATATATTCATCAAATGTTAATGATATCGATCAGTCTAGTATCGCTTTTAGATAGGGATCAATGTTTATTTTTTGTAGAGTGTATCGCTGTAGGAATGTTAAACGGAAGTTGAGTCAACAGCGCGTCACTACTAGCTTGTTACGTAACACATGAACTGTAAATACAACTTCAGAAACACATTCTGCCAGGGTGCCTAGGTGGTCTTGTGATTAAGGCGTTGGCTTCTTAAACGAAGGAGCCCAGGTTCGAGTCCCGGAATTCTTAACGCTTTTTCTTTCAAAACATAAGTTGAAAGTTTCTTTCAAAGTTTTGAAAGTTTGTTCTTTGAAAGTTTTGAAAGTTTCAAAACATAAGTTTCTTATTTTCATATGTTCATATTTATTATTAATAATTGACTTCTTTTACTTATCGCAGATTATCTTAAATTAGTGTGCGGTCATGTATCTTTACATTCTTTGTTCTCAAATACGTCACAGTTCTTGACGCAACTTTCGTTCAAAATTCCAACAGCGATACGTTCGTTATGTTTTGTTATTCAATCACAGATTCACAACTACAGAGTGAGATGACCACAGAATATAAATCTTTATCTGGAATGTAACTTGTGACCATTTTCACGGAAAGTACCATGTGGTCAACCAAGAGATTTTTAAGGCTGATTTTCATGAACGCTTGCTTTGCTTTGTGATTAGCGTGAGTAACCAATTGAAACACGTATTTTATTACATGTTCTACGTGTAACACGTGTTTTAATTGGCTATTCACCCAAATCGCAAGCAACGCAAGCTTCCAAGAAAAGCAGCCCTTTGAAATATTAATTGCTTTAAATTTGTGAGTGATGTAAAAGTTTCAACAGTATTATGTGACCAATTTGATAAACAAATATGACTGTGGAAAATAGGCTTAAAAAATAAATCAGTCTGTTTGTTAATGCAGAATTTACAAAAACCTCAACAACTTTTCATTACACATAAATTACACACATTGTATTTAATTATACATGGATCTAGCTAGTCTATAGATACAATTTGATATTCGTTCTTTGGTTTACTAAAATTGCTTCCTATATACACATTATCATCAATAATAATGAGAATCATATACGTTCCACTTTGTTGCTCACAGTATATTAGAGTGTTTGTTTCACTTCACACTCCCACAGACACGCTTAACACGTACACGTTCTCTCTACGCCTTTTTTTTACACATGTATATATAAATAAATAACTAAATGAATTACGAGATTTGTTTGTGGTTTTTTTCATTGGTCGTTTTATAAATTGCTTCCTTGATTTTTGTTTAAAACAACGAACCTCTCTTGTTTATACTGGAATTAAGGGCAATAAAAGATGATGTGTATCAAATGATTTTTTCCGAAATGATACCGGTAATCTTTTATAACACCAACGCGTTTTGATTTTAATTTGAAATCGATCCGGAAATTGAATTTCTTTTTCATTTTTTAAAACAAATATTCTATTACACTTTTTTCTCTCTTTTACTACATTCCAGGAGCTAACTTTGATTATTGTCGTCCACACGGGAATAGCAACAGCAAATAACAAAACAGGTATTAGCTTTTCCCGTGGCCACTAATTTTCAGGTGTGGGGAAGCCATTACCGCACGTAGAAATAGGATATAAAGTGAATGACTTCCACCAGAAGGCAACACAAACGCGATATCAAATTACACACTATCAAAAGGGACAACGGGATGTAATTTTGTGGCGTAATTGGGTTTGTTGTATGAAACATTTTGGAATAAAGATTTTGTATTTTGCTTGTCTTTTTTTGTGTCCTTGAAAATAAACTACCATTTAAAAAGAAAATATTTAGACAGTTCTACTGTCATTTGTTTCATTTCCAGACACCGAGGAAGTGCAATTTCCCGTCAATTAATGTAAGCGTGTTAGTAAGGGCTTGATTTCATGAAAGCTTGCGTTGCGTGCATTGCTTGCGATTAGAGTGAGTAGTCTATTGAAGCACGTGTTTTAGTACGTAATATATTACAACACGCAATAAAACGCGTGTTTCAATTGGCCACTCGCCCAAATCGCAAGTAAAGCACGCAACGCAAGCGTGCATGTAAATCAGCCCTAACACTTGTAAAATAATATGATTTTTATTTCCACAATATAATTCAGCAGTGAAAAATATATCACTTGGAGAACGAGGTAATTATGTAGTGTGAGGGTTGTTGAAAATGTTCATGAGCCGACTTCCATTTACTTGCTACTTGTCCTTGAAAACACGGGGATGCTATATTGCCAATTCTGTCACCTACACCACACCTCCCACAGCGCATGAAAGTTCTAACAGAACTATTAGATCTGCTTTCCTTGCAAGCGTTCGCCACGTTCTTTGCTTGTGATTCCTATGAGTAGCCAATACTTACACGTAGAACACTTACTTAAACACGTGTTTCAATTGGCTACTCACCCAAATCACAAGCAACCCACGGATGCATGAAAAGCTAGCCTTACTCCCGGCTTCCTTCTTTCTATAGTGAGGAACATAGGGTTAGAAATAGAATAGAGGTAGCATAAGGCTGTTTTCTGAGCGAGGGGTGAAGCCAAGAGACGGAGGAGACGAGGCATTTCCACCATATTGACTGGCTCCATAGTCAGAGGCCTGAGTATTACCTTCTCATTCTTTCTTATGGGAAGAGAAAATTAGTAACAGCGCGGGTTGCAGATAAAACCTCTAAAATATCTATCTTGTTCAAGAAACAGCTGTTTTGCAGCGAGTTGACAATTATAAAATGTTTGAAAATGTCCCAGATGTGTTGTGCTGTACATTGTAGTCCCACGACAGAAATGTGCATTTGAAAACGGTCACCGATTGACCCATAGTACTCGGTATAGAGGGAGTCTAATGGAGCCAGACAATATGGTTGCCGCTGAACCGTAAATTTGGCTTCATGTGACGTCACGAAAGCACTCTCTATTCTATTCCATAATCTAAGGTTAGCAATAATAAACGACGTTCTCCGGGCAGTAAAATCCCGAACGTCATGACTAGGAATAAGTGATTATCGTACTGTTTCTTAAGTTTGTAAATTGCTGAAAATATGTATAAAATTTTTAAAAAAAGTATAATCTTTGTCTATGATACTAGCACTAAAGAAACAAATCTAAAGGGCACATTTATAACCTTCAAAATAAACTTATCATTTATTCGTTAATTCATTCGACTTTTATTCCATGTACATTATTCATCTTGAAGGCAAAATATTGTAGACATAAGCAGTCTCCAAATTTGATGGAAGTTTTAACAAACACAATAAAAGGTTATATTAGTATATATGTTGAAACTTTTGTTAGTGGTAATAAACCAGTGTTTGATTTATTATAAGTTATGAAGTAGGGATCCTGAAACTAGTGGTTGCCAGTAAGTTTCAACCTAGTACCTTTTTGGGTAGAAATACCTAGATTTTATCCCTGGTTGGCATGATATTTGGAATCCTCACGCAGCAGGGATAATTTCCGGCATCCCTCCCACTGACAAATTGAATACTGTAATATGTAATTAGGTTAGGTTAGGTTAGGTTATGTAATTCCATTAAAACAGTGATTATGAAAATCAACACACATCAAACATTCCTTAAATAATGCATAAATAGCACAAAACTTGCCATTTGGTTCACAAAGGTTAACGCAGTGTTAAAGCGTATTCGGGGTGACTTGGATAAACTGAAAGTCAATAACGATTATTCTGTAAACTGCTCTCTTAGTGCAGTGGTAAGCTCTTCACTATTCCTGGACTTAGCGGATAAGTCCTTCCGGTGTATGTGAAAGTTCCTTCAAGTGATATCCCGAGAGAACTTGTATAAAGACCGTTCAAATCCCCTGCTTGCATTTTATCATCTCCTTTTGCAAATTGTTTTTAAGTTCCTTTTGTTTAAAATCTATAATAGTTTTATTTTAGCTAAGCTTTCCCGAATCTCACTCACTCAGAGATCAATACAATTTTTTATGGACCCCACCCCAGTTTACCCAGCAACGATCGGCCTCGCGAATAATGTGACCTAAGCAAAGATGGCAAATCTAGTTAAATTAATTGCTGGTTTAGCAGATATCTCGTTTCGACAGAGTCGATGAGACTAATTACAAAGCTGTGTGGTTCATTTCGTTCTTCGTAATTCCTGTTAATGATAGCTACTCAATAATGGAAGGAAAGTAGATAGAACCATTTCTACGAAGTTGATTTTTAATTGTTGTTGAAATGTTGGAGGTTGAAAAACAGTTGAAAGATAGCTTTTTGACACTTTGATATTTAGTACGAGTTGTTGTGATCAGGAGTCTCATGTTATAATTTTCTGTCTGATGTTTATTGATACGACTTAATAGACATCTTTTTTAAGAAATATAATATATATATGAATACCAGACAAATAAAGGCTTTTTTTCTGTATTGCGTGTTACCTTAAAAAGTTAATAGATTTAATTTTGTTAGAATCGCAGGTGAAATACTTGAAGTAATAGTTATAAGAATGAATTCTCATGTGTTACTAGCTTATGAGTATGTGTGTAGTAATAGTATGATTATCATGTATGTATATATATATATATATATATATATATATATATATATAGTGCGAGCGGTCCCGGGTTCGATTCCCGGTGGGGGCTCAAAATTTTCGGTGTTGACCCAGCATCGTGAGGACAATTGGGGAGGCCTCATCCAGTAGTGGATTGAATATGGCTGTGATTTATATATATATATATTTTTTACATTCAAATAGAGCATGGTTGATATCTTTGTATATAGGAGTTGTTTTCGCAGTCGCAAAATGGGGAGTCAAGGATTTTTATTTTATGTAAATGTTGTCTAGTGGTAGTATATGTAAAGATCTTAATTTAATGAATAATACAAAAACTTGTCTTATAGTAGGCTCGAAATTAGAAACCATTAAGCATAGACACCAATTACGTTGCTATGCAATCCTTAATATTGTACTGTTTTTCGTTCTTTAAAAGTAGAGAGTAACAATAACCCTTTGTTATCATTTAGAATAACTTTTTAAAATAAACAAAACGTATCAATAAATTTAGTACATCTGACTGATTATAGGATGGTAGTTTTAACTCGAGATGAATCCCAACTTTACAAGTGACGGCTCAGGTAATCTACTTTTCACGTAGACAAATCTCAAAGATTCAATTCTCTGACTTTTATACCTGTATCAAGTTGGACTGTACACAAGTAGCCCAGAAGATTTCAATAGAGTCATTCGTTAGTGCTAAGTTAGTGTTGACGAGTGTTCAAATTACAATGTGAGTGTTCAATCCGTTGTTGACGTCAAATTGGTACAGACATAAGGATGTGTAAAATAACTCATCAAAGGATCTGAGCACTAACGTTGAATTCTAGCACTAACGAATGACACTATTCGAATTTTTAGGGGTAAATTGTGTCCAGGGCAACTTGACACACGCGAATGTTCCTTCAACTGTAATACTAAAGATATTGTTTCCCATGTCCACGAATTGAATTGATGAGCTAATAAAATGCATATATCGTGTTAAAAGTGTTATGTTTCAATAATTCTATTATTAACAATAATTCAATTAGAAGACAGATATTACTATTATTATGGACAACCAAATAGTGTTTTGCGCTGGAATATAACAATTGACTGAGAAATGAAAACCTACAGGGAAATGTTTATATATATATATTGCTGTTGTCAATGGAGATACAAAACCCATTCATCCACATCAATTAATTTTGTATTAAAGAATTTTAAAAAAATGCGCTTGTTTTATTTGTTAGATTTAATTGTATTTGCTAATCTCTTCAATCAGAAAAGCTTTTGTATTCAAACGTCATTGAGAGCGTCAATGTTCATTAATTCCCACCATATCCTGTTACTCTTAAAGCACATTACAGGAACTCTATTTTTCAAAATAGATATAACACTTGCTAGACAATTCCATAAAGTTAAATATTTTTAAAGTCTCACTTGAATTCAATTGTGTTTAAGGAATTGAGACTTCTTTGGCTCGGTCCGCGATACGGTATATCAAGAAAGTCAGCTATAATCTAGTTTCTAGATACTATTCCGTCATTCGCATGGTGTGACTGAGGAAAATCAAAACCTCAATGAGGATGATCGGTGGCCTGGCTGAAAACCAGGACTTTTGGAGCCCCAGGTCAGCTTCCATTAACTTCTTTTACGCCCCTTTGATAGCGTAGTTAAAAGGCGGACCTTATAATCCCCCCTCAATCTGTCTGTCTGTGTACAAAAATAAATCTCACGAACAAGGTGTAGAGAGGTGTAGAGGGTGTCGTTCGAAAGGTCTTATCAAGGTCACCTCTGCAGTGGATCAGTGTTGCCAACCATTTTTTTTAAAATTCAATTTTAGTAGAAGTACACTCAATTCTCCATAGATGGTAGCACATTTTCGAACATGATTAGCCATCTAGTGGGAACAATACAAAGTACATAATCACAAGGACATTCATTGTGTGAGTAAGGCGGTATTTGTACAAAGTTTCTGTCTAAACTTTTAAAACGTCATTGAAAACTTGTCAATTTTAGCTACTCAAGAAATTTACCCTTGTACTTAACACATTTTTACCTTATACTCACGATTCTTTTTTGAAAATATTTTCACTCCAGAAATTTAAATACCGTTATTTAAAAAATGCCTACTGTCCCTAATTAATTAGTCAAAAATTTTGCATAATATTCCAATAATGAACCAGAATGTAATACAAAATTAATGTTAACATTCCTTGTGTTGTGATTACAACGGACGTTAGTTCGACGTTGGCAAATTGTGCAAATTTCAGACTCAGATAAGTTTGGCGACTATTTTTTTAAATCTGAGTCTACAAACAGAGGAAACATTATTAGTCGTCATATGAGGGTTTCATCTGGAAATAATTCCCTAAAAGGAGATACTTGGCATATGTGTAGCACCCGTACCCAGTAACAACATATCAAAAACCAACACTCGTGCATGCTGTGCTCCGGTCTCCATCTTGGAAAATGGCGGCCCATTTTCACTTTTTTTTAATCATATCTCGGTAACCGTTGGAAATATGAGAAACATGCTTGAAACAAAAGTTAAAGATCATATAAAAATACATCTTTTTGGTTTTAATAACTTTTGTCATATCTCTTACGGTTTTCGTGAAAAACGTAAATTTAAAAAAATCATACTTTTAGTTTTTGGAAGTTTATCATGTAAATTACTTTTAACATGTAAGATTAATCTCTAATTTTATGATTTTTAATTTACGTTTTTCTCGAAAAGTGTCAGAGATAGGACAAAAGTTATAAGAACCAAAAAGATGTATTTTTTTATTATCTTTAACTTTTGTTTCAAGCATGTTTTTTGTATTTAAAATGGTTACCGAGATACGATCAAAAAAGTGAAAACCGGCCAGCATTTTCCAAGACGGCGGCCGTAGCACAGCATGCACGAGTGTTCATTTTCAATATGTTGTTACTGGGTACTAGTGCTACACATAATGAGAAGTATCTTCTTGTAGGTAATTATTTTCAGGAAGAGGTTTCTTTTGACCTAATACGACTAGATTGTTTGTGCTTCAGTCTCTTTGACATTTCAGTTGAAAATTAATGAAATTACTAGAGTAGTTAGTACAGTGTACATAAATGAAACAGAAAAATTTAAAACTTCTTTTGAGATTAGAAACAACAGTAGTAATGTTATCGCTGTGTTTGTAAAGTTTTCTTTGAGCAGTGTTTCCAAGTAAACAATTTAAAATAGATAAGACATAACATAACAGTTACAAAAGGAAATCTATTCTACTCATTGGGGAAAAAGCAAACAGTTGGCTAGCGCATGTGGTTAAATTTCTATATTAACAATTAACACAAAAAAACTGTGACTTTCATTGGTTAAATGAGTACTGAAAATGGCTAAGGGCTTAGACCAGCGGTTTCAACTCAGGTCGCGGGTTTGAATCCCGTCTGAGGCATGGAAGTTTGTGGATTTTAACAAACATTACACTCATACAATTATAACTGGCTGATGAGGTGAAAAGATACTAAAATGGCCCATCTATACGAGGGGTGTTCATCAATTATTGTCCCTGACATAGGAGTCGAACTACGATTTTTGTACTTTAGTATATTGTTATGCAAGGCTCTAATTGTTTGTGATAAAAATGTCAGACTTTTATCACTGCCAGAGATAATGTTATTTGTGTTTTTGAGGTAGTGAGTGAATTATAGTTGTGAAAATAAAGAGAATAGAAGCGCACGTGCCTTCTTAGATTGGAGAACAAATGAAAGTCACAAGAGTGAGATCTGGGAAGTAAGGAGGATGCCGAAGTAGTTCAAAGCCTGCAGCTTCAATCGCTGCCATTGTGTGATCACTTTCGTGGGCGGGTGTATTATCCTGCTGCAGAAGGATTTTTGTAAATAATATTTCTCTCCTCCTTTCCTGGATTGCAAACCTTAATTTTAGAATTAGCTGTGTGAAATAACATCCAGTGATCTTGTGTCTTTGTTCGAGATAACCAAGTAGGAGAACTCTCTTCGTGTCCCAAAAATTGTGGTCATAAGTTTTCCAATAGAAGCTTAGATTTTAATTTATGGGGACGGGGAGATCCATTGCACGCTTTGCTGCTTAGATTCCGGATCGTAACAGTGAATCCAGGTTCCATACACAGTCACATACCTGACAAGAAACCACTCATTGTTTCGCTTGAACGGGGCTAATTCGGTCTCTGATGCAGGAACTCGTTTTCGCTTTTCATTAATAG
>JAGDQP010033808.1:0-20478 GCA_022664845.1 Lepisma saccharinum | reverse complement strand
TGCACCGGCTATTGGTAAATGGGGTGGACTGTGATACCCTAGTTCTCCCTACAGTTCTGATTTTGCTCCTTCAGACTTATACTTGTTTGCCCTTTTAAAAAATAACCTTCGTGGAGATCATTTCGTTAACGTAGAAGACGTTAAACTTGCTGTAAGGTGGAACGACAGTCGAAATGAGTAAGTGATACTCTAACTGTATCAGGTTTGCCTTTTTATAGGGCTTTCTTGTAGGCGTGATTACCGCGCTTCCAAGCTTCACCGCTTGGAGTCAGCGTGGTCTGCTTTCATAAACTGATTATGTGAGCATTTCATAATCCTTTGTGTTTATTGTAATTGTTTGTTATGTTTCTGTTGACACACTAATCCAGTTCCCAATACTTTGAGTTAGCTTTGATTGATCACAACACTTTGAAGTACTTTTCCACCAAGTTTCATATTTTTATTGCTACAAATAAAAATTTTATGAAGAAGGAGGCATTACTTTCAGGATGACCATAGTATGACTATTGGATGACCATTACTTTCAGGATGATGGCACATTACTTCTTCGTATTTTTATATATTATTCTTCGCGAAAGGTACTAGCTATATTTAAGTGATGAACTAAAGACATTTCACTCCTCCAATGTTAAAAATCACTAAGTAAAAAAAACGTTTCAAGTTAGAAAAAAACGCTACCACTTAAAATTGTATTCTATGCAATGAAGCATTACTTTGCTAGTTATGTTTTAAGCTTATTAAATATTCTATTATAATCCTAGGTATACAAAAACTCAAAGTTTCGTGATTTATTGCTACATTTCAAAATGTCAACTTAGTTCGTTCTAATAATTTTATAACAAAATGATCAGTGTTAATGGAATTATGTTAATATAAATGTTATAGTGGAATCTTTATTCAAAAATAAACATTTCAAATCACATTACAAATGTACACTCTATGCAGATAGTTCTAACAAAAATGTTATTTCTGTTTTTTAACAAAAAAAAACAATTATATTTCCGCTTAAAACTTTCTACTCTCTTGAATTTTTTTTTCTCCTTTAGCCAAGCCAATATTTTATCAAAAAAGAATTTTGAGTCAGGGGTGTGACATATATGATTTCCTCGAACTTGCAGAATATATTGCTTATGGGTCAGAGAATATTTATTTAAAAAATTTGGTTATGGGGAAACAGTGTTGCAACCTCCATGATATTTTTAAAGAAATAAAAATAGATTGTTTGCAGTTTCATTTGCAACATTTTCCGCCATAAATTCCGTCCCATCCAAAACACGAAACCGTGGCTTACAGCGTTGGAAAGTACGTTCCTTGCTCTAATAATTAAAATATAAACGGTCATATTCGGGTAGATAGTTTTTTGAGCTATAACGCTGTAAATGAAACTCGGAAAATCTCGGTAGATGGTTCGAGTTAAAAATTTGTTAATCATGTTCAAGGCAATACTTAAGTTTCTAGACGATTTAGCAATCGAAAGAATAAATATAATTCACATTTTCTAACAACACACGTTAAGTCAAGTTCCAAATCAACATTGGAACATCGGATTCATCAATAGATCAAAACTAGGTACTTTGTTAAAAAGGATCAATTCAGTGACTTACTGTTTTACGCGGCACTGTGAATCTGACTGGATGTAATTACTATGATCGAAATGTCATTCGTTCATAACATAGTATGATGTACATTGCTCTCTTGCATACATTGAAGGAGAAAAACGAAAAATATCTAACATTCGAGGATACATTTTCATAATCCACTTTATTTGTAACATTTTTCTATTTGACTTAACTTCTTAAAAATGCCGAATGAAACATTTTCTAACTCGAAAAGTTGCACAATCTGGTAAGATCCATACAATATTTGATGCAGATTGAAAACGAAGATTTCATAACGCTTATCTTGTGGCTAGTATTATTTCACTGTGGCTAGATTATTGAACTTTTGGAAATCAACAACGAAAATGTTACAGTGCATTGACGATGTACTGAAATGTATATTTCTGTCGTATTACGCTTCGCAATTTGTCGGAACGCGGGTTAAAGGACTTGACACTTGGCGAGATTTTCTTCCGAACGCCTAATGGATAGGCAACACTTCAAACACACGTGGAAATCTTGTAATTTTTGTTTCAGTTTCAGATTAAAGGCAATAATAATTTATATCTGAAGATAATAATTTATATCTTAAGTTTATTAATGAAATTGATGTGTTAATTACATCTCCTGAACTAATCCAAGTGCGAAGTTTATATAAATAGGAAGACCCAATGAGAACTTTATTTCTAGGAAAATCCATGAACACGTCACTTTTAATTTCAAAGTGAACGTACCATTTTTATATATCCTTCCCTGCTGCCTCTTTTTATGTGGTCTAGTTGGAAAGTGTTTACTTGTCTCAAATGACAATATGGATCATATGAAAGGTTATTAAATTATTGTTACAAAAATGTTATCTATTCGGAGTATTATCGAAAATGTTGAGAGAAATTGCGTTTGGAATTGTTAAATATTATAAATTAAAACTTTTAAAAGGAGCTAATATTATGCATTTTTTAAATATCTGAAGTTCATTAGCAAATTATACAAAGTTTAGGGCCCTATAACTAGGGTGTTTTGTAGGTGAAAAGAGGGAAATTCCCTGGTACACCCCTTACCAGTATTCTTGTGGGGAGGGAAAACATTTCTCTCAAATGCAAAACTATTGTTTTTCTCCCATATTGTATCTCAATATGTTCGACTAGCAACTTTTGTTTTACGGAAATTTTATTCAACATTGATCAGGTATCACTGATTTTTTCGTATCATATGACTGCATCAGTGCTGTCCAGTGAGCTCTATATTTAACGATACTGGAGTGATCGATCAATGTTTGAAATTAGGCACCTGTGTGACCTGCTTTGATATATATGTTAATCCTTAAGTTATGAGCAGCGACGGCGCTAGGGTAAAAAATGCTGGGAGCTGCAATATTGCATTTCAAAATGTCATGGAAGATGCCAAAAACCCATAAATAAATTCAAATTCAAAAAGACATAGGGTGGACTTAAGCCTATGGTTACAAAGGAAGGGAAGGTAGATTTTGGGAAACTTTAGCTCCCCGTAGGCTTCTGTAGCTTGTCCATGGTAATGAGTTACTGAAACACGCTTAAGAAGAGCATTTACTTTCCCCTGTCTCTTTCGTTGACAAATAACACCCTGCCTGTACCTTATATTCCAAAACTTGTGAAATGCAATGCCACAAACACATAAACAATGCACTCCAACAAGCTCGCGTCAACAACTTTGCATGGCAAACACTGGTACGGTCGGGAATCTTTCTTTATTGTATGGTGGGTGCTGGAGGGCATTCATAACGTTGACTACACTGATATATTATCGTCTTTTTTGCAAATGTTCAGTGTATAGTATAAAACATTTGTAATTGCCATTCATCTAGAGAGAAAAAACCTCTATAATATTCAGAGAAAAATGCAAAGACGCTCAAAAGAGCTGTCAGCTGCACGTGTTTTGTCATTAGCCCACAAAAGGTGATGCAACACGCTTAATTTATCACAGCGATGTTAGGAGGAGTTCCCTTTCTGTATGATGGCGGTTGAAGTGCTCATAATATTATTTCACTCGCAAAAGTTTGAGCTTATAGATTAATTGAGTTGAACGTCCTAAACGAACTTGTGAGCTTCTAAAAACAGTACCTACAGTTCTAAATGGGCTCCGAATCAACCTTGTTAAATAGACACCGGCGGGGATTGAACCCGTGACCATGCACACAGAATGCAAGCGAGCTAATGTAAGCTTTTGGTCACCCCGAGGCCATTTCATTTTATAATTTTTGACAGTTCCAAATGCAATTTCTCGCGAAATCTTCAATGATATTTCAGAAGACAACATTTTTTTGATACTTGAATTTTAAATGATTTTTCAAATAACCCATGTTATTTAAGAAAATTGAACATATTTCCAAGAAATTGTACTAGATGTATCAGTATATAAGTATTAAGTATAATAGTATGTTCTCTTTCGAAATTAACAGTGACGTATTTGTGTACTTTTCGTAGAAATCAATCTGTTGCAAACTGGATGGAATGCAAAGTTTTTGGCTGAGCTACCCTGTATTTATATAAACTTCACATTTGTAATATAGTTCAATAGAATTAATTAACACATCAAACTTATTTATGACTTTTAATTTAAGAATAATCTAAAGCAACGATCTCCAACAAAAGATGTCAGCACCACCTCCGTATGTGTCATTTTTATCGTTGCAATAAATTTCCTTGCTGCTCCTATAAATTCAAGCCTAGAGAGTTCAAACACTCAGGGAAGAAAGTCCATAACCAATGCAAGAGCATGATCGATGCCGACTTTTTTTATTTTCGTTTTCCTTCGTTGTTGAAATCGCTTCATTGTTGTCGTGAATATCAAAATCTATAACAATGAAGCTCTTTCATCAATGAACAAAAAAGAAAATTAAAAATCGGCATCGATCATACTCTTGAATTGGTTATGAACTTTCTTCCCTGAAAGTTTGAACTCTCTAGGCTTAAATTTATAGGAGCAGCAAAGAAATTTATTGCAACAATAAAAATGACACATACGGAGATGGTGCTGCCACCTTCTGTTGGAGATCGTTGTTTTAGATTATCCTTAAAACACAAAATTATTATCTTTAGTGAAACCTTATATCTGAAACTAAACGGTAAATAAAGGGTTTCCACATTTGTGTCGGCTGCTCAGTACGCGTTCAGAGGATGATTTCGGAGACTTTAAAGCCGTTTAACTTCCGTTCCGACGAATTGAGAAACGTAGAACTGCATGAATATAAATTTCAACGTATCATCAATGCACTGTGGAAGTTTTACGTTAGTCTGCGATTTCTATGGGAAACCTCCATGACAATAAAAGAACAGAATAAGTTCGTCGTTTTCCTTGCTATATATTGAAAAATATTCGATGCTAAAATGAATATTATTTCTTTATAACTAATCCGTTTTATGATATCATCCCTCGAATCGAACTCTTTTACGATCGTCCCCATTTCGTTATACAACTAAATGTGCACTTAATAACTACAGGTTACATAATGCTGAAGGATACACGGCAAGTCTTCAAAATTCAATGTACACTTACTTAAGTTAACTACTGTACATTTGAGTTAGTTGCAAAAGTGACTTAGCTGGAAATATGCTTAAATTATTTGTATTAGTAATACATTAAGTAATGTTCATGAAAGTCAAAACGTTTTTAAAGTAAAGAAAAAATAATGCACTTCTTTAACACGTTTTCTACGTATTCTTTTCTTTTGTAAATCTTTTAGTTTTCTTCTCAGAAGGTGTAACAAGTATGTACAAAGAAGAGTGGAGACTTTTCATGTATCTCTGTGGGTGGGTTGTGTAATAACTTGTCTACTTGCACTTTTGCAGTTACTTTCGAAATAATAGTTGTACACAATAGCGCCCCTAGGATTCGCGGGGTCCCTCTTTGTAGACAAGTTGATTAATAACATTATTTTCTGCCTATGTGAGGGAAAATTCCCCAAAGTGCGGGGCCTCCAGAGACTTGGGGTCCTGGAAATGGGCCC
Source organism: Lepisma saccharinum (assembly GCA_022664845.1). Classification (NCBI taxonomy): domain Eukaryota; kingdom Metazoa; phylum Arthropoda; class Insecta; order Zygentoma; family Lepismatidae; genus Lepisma; species Lepisma saccharinum. Next base: position 14,898 of record JAGDQP010033808.1, on the reverse strand, counting down.
CGCCTGCCCTGGTTGTACACCTTTTCCCGAGTGAACGTAGTACATCATTCTCTTCACATTCGGAAGGTCTTCGGTTCGCGCCACACGAACGGTCATCATGACTCACATTATTGCAGAGTTATCCTCGGCGTACCTACGGCTAATACCGGGATGGTACCTTCAAACTAGGTTTTGACCGAGTCTCTTCCCATATTACTTTCTCCTTTAAACATCTCAGACATAATTTCAGACATATTTCTCCTTTGATATAACTTCTGAATTGGTTGTAGTTCTGTAAGTTAATTCAGATTATTAAATATGATCTCATAAACTTAGTTATATTCATTTTTACATCGAAATGCTTTAACGTAAGTCAATACAAGGGACGAATTGCCGTTTTTGTAGGTCAGTGGACTAAGCATTAGTATATTACCGAAACTATTGCCCAGCGACCGACCATTCTGGCTTACGTTTTTCCAGTTTTTCCTCAGTAGCACTAGGCAAACAACGTGATGGCACCTTTATCTTAGACCCTGCCCGAATAAAATTCGGGCTTTTTTCCATTTCCCGCAAACTAATTTCACTTTTTTTCTCCCTACAATACCAAAGCAATGTCTTGATGCAGTCATAATATGTGACAGACACTATTTTCTCAAGTTTTTACACATTTGAAGTCTGTAAAATTCACTAAAACCTTATTCATTTGATTTATACCAAAGGCGCTTTAACATAACAGAAGTAGTCATGAAGACCGATGCGTCTGGCGAGCGTCGAAGAAGTTTCGAGTTCGAATTTCGGCAGGGACATGATATTTCTGTATTTGAAAAGCAATTCGCTTATTATCAGGACGTGCTAATATTATAGTTACTAAAATGTCCCAAACAAGAATAAAGTTTATCAAAGTTCTTTTTCTTTCTTCAAATGAAGGAAATTCACTTTTGTACAGCATAAAATTTTGTAAACAGACTATAACAGTTATTTGAATTTGAAATTGTATTTATGGTCTTTAAGTATCTAGGGCTCAAACCAGGACATGGGAAGGGAAAGGATTCAGGAAGGTGTCGGTCAGGGCCTATGTTGAAGCTATCATCCCGGCATTTGACTGGTGTGACTGAGGGAAAAACCCTGGAAAAACCTCAGTCAGGATGGTCGGCCACTGAGATCGAGCCCATGTCCTCCCGAAGGCTACGCCAACGCTTCACCACCCAGTTGCGGCGGCTCGGTATATATAACAGATATGAATCAAGTTAGAAAATATTAGCGTTCAAAACTAGACCGAAGTTCGATTGAATTTTTGAATTTCTTTTAGCCATCTCAGGCTCAGACCGGGGATAGGGTCAGGAGAAGGTGTTGGAAGATAGTCGGCCAAGACCTTGTTTGTAATCACCACTCCGGGATTTGTCTGGTGTAAATGAGGAAAAACCCTAGGAAACCCTCAGTCAGGATAGGCGCGGCCACTGGGATCGTTCCTGAACCTTCCGAATACAAAGGGAACGCTCTACCAACTGAGCTACGGCCGCTCGGTACCAAAGTTTGAGTAAATCTGAAAGTGTATTTTAGTAAAACTGACGTACATTACTATAAAGTGTTATATCATAACCGGTAATTCTCAAACACGATAATGGAAAGTAAAATGAACACTACTGCCTCGACACTCGATTACTAAATGCAGAGAACACTTTAGTGTTCGTTTTCCCTGCCTTTACTTACATTTTAACTCATGGGTTAAAGTAATTCTTAACCATTTTCGCATGAAAAATGTTTCATTGCAAATACGAAACAAAATCAAATTTACGTAATTTAAAAACGATTTGGATGTATAATTTCTTTTAACATACTTTAAAGTCCTTTTATTCCTAATGAATAGAACGCGCACGAAGAAAATTTTATCTTAAGGGTGAAAAGTAAAGTTATGACACTTACCGCACTTCGTGCTAGATGTCACCGCTGTCCCTGGTGGCTAGCTGAGACTATTACGTCTACTTGCCGACCCTTATATCATATCTTGCCTCAGCGCGTATTGAATACGATGAAACTTTGACTCCGCCCATCTCCATGTCACTTGACGGAGGTGTTTCCACATTGACAACTTCTCTCGTGGGCGTTCTTAACACTGGTGTTAGGTGTTTCTACGAAGGAAAAGAGCGACGCGGAAAACAAGAAGATACTTATTGTCATTGGGATCCAATTGAAACAATAGCTTTGTATGTTTTCTTTTCAATAGAGACTTTTCAAAATTCTATTTGTCTTTTGCCCGAAGGATAATACAGCAGGAAGTTGTAATGCATTGGCTTATCGAGCGAATGGAAGGTCCTGTATAAACAAATGAATATCTTCCTCCGCTATCTCTCTGGGAGAGAATGCTGAAAATTAGATCAGTACTTTTTCATTACTTTTGTTTGATCCTAGAGGTAACATTAATAAGGAGGCTATTGACGTGATCTTAAGGGTACAAAATGAAAATTGTCTATAATTTAAGATACTATCTCAGCATTCGTCAGCTAAAGCACAGGCAATATATCCTAAGTACCCTCTCTACTATCAAGAGAGATCAATATAATGTTTAAGGTTCGTACGAGTATTTCTATAAACTTAATAAATATGCAGGTATTTGTGGCCTAAAATTACCAAAAATATGATGTTACGTACTTATTTACTCTATGGCTTACGGAACTCGCAAATCCATCGCCGTAGTAACAAACGTACGCCATCGGGTTCTAACCTGGGCAAGATCGAGCCAGTTTTCATCACGAACGCCTACTTCTCGAAGATCCCTTCCAATATTGTCCTCCCAACGTCGACTCGGTTTCCCCAACGGTCTCTTTCCCTCCGACTTTCCAACCAAGATGGAATATAATCTTCGTTTTTCTTTCATCCGAGCTACATGGCCTGCCAGCCTTAGTCGTCGTGATTTTATTATTCTTACAACATCGGGTGAATCGTACAGTCCGTGGAGTTCTTCATTCTGCAGTCTCCTCCACTCTCCAGTCATCTCGTCCCGTTTCGGACCATATATCTTTCTCAAAACCTTATTTTCAAACACTCGTAACGTTCATATGCTAGGGTCGTACTCCAACTTTCTCAACCGTAAAGTATTACCGGCAGAATAACCGTTCTGTATATTTTCAATTTCAACTTCCTTGATATTAATCGCGATGTTAGAAGTTTTTGGATTGAATAGAAACATGCATTGCCCGATACTAAACGACATTTTATTTCTTCCGTGACCTCGTTTTTGTTTGTTACATATTCTCCTAAGTATTTCAATTTGTTTATTTTCTCTATGTTCTCATTCCTAATTGTTATGTATCTATTCCGTTATCCCTGTGTTTCGGCTTGTTATCATGTATTTTGTTTTCTCTATGTTTAGTAGACCTATCTCATCGCATGCTTCTACTAAGACATCGGTGTTGCTTTGTAGTGCATATATATCGTCCCCTATTATATCTACATCATCCGCGTATACGAACAGCTGATTCAAACCATTCAATGATAGTCTCTTTTTGTCCCTTTAATTTTTAAAATCGCATATTCTAACGCAAAGTTAAACAGTAGTGGGGACAAGGCATCTTTCAATCCATTACGAATCTTGAAACTACTCTGCTTATGGGGTCGCTGAGACACATCTTCACTAGTTGAACATTTTTTTTCGGAATTCCAAATCGTATCAGGATACTGTATAACTTTTCCCTTTTGATAGAATCATATGCTTTCTTAAAATCAATGAATAGCTGATGAACCGTCCCACTGTATTCCCATTTCTTCTCCAAAGTTTGTCTCAAGGCGAGAATCTGGTCCAACGTGTATCTATTTCTTGTAAATCCGATTTGGTGATCTCCAACTATTTCATCTACGTATACACTGAGGCGAGTTAGCAGTATATTCCTCAATACTTTTAACATGTTGGGTGTAACCAGATTCCGCGGTAATTATTACAGTCCGATTTATCACCTCTTTTGTAAATCGGAACTATTATTGAGGTTTTCCATTCCTTTCCTTGATTAGTGTCGTTCCTTCCGCTTTAATTAATTCGGCTGGAATATTATTGTCTATTCCCGGTTATTTAAACAATTTAAATTTCTTTATCGACATTTCGACCTCGATCTCACTATGTTCCGGTATCCACGGTTCTGCATATAGATTTCAAATTCCTATGTTCGCCGTTGTGTATATTAAGAAGTTTGTCGATATAACTTTTCCTCACATCGATAATTTTAGTCGGATCCGTATGCAGATCTCCACGTTCATTTTTAATCATTCCTAACCTCGGCTGGTAACCTTTTCTTTGCGAGTTTGCCTTTTTGTACAGATCTTGTATATTAGTTTCCTTCCCGTTTTCCTCTACCTCCTGAATCTTCTGCATCATATTTTCTCGCTTTTTGTTTTTGAACCCCCGTGTGGCGTTGCGCTTCGCGTTACTGTAGTAATGGGTATTTGCTTCGCTTTTATTACTTAGCCATCGCTGCCTTACTTGTTATCATTCCTTGTGAAGTTTAAGGCATTCTTCATCAAACCAAGGCTTGTTTGTCTGGTGTTTCTTCTTATCCACATGTTCCTTTACTGCCCCCTTCACTGTATGACGAATTGACTCCCACATCTCATTTACATCAATTTCACTATTAATTTCATCTTTATTACTACTCGAGTCGGCTAAGATTTCGAACCTAATTGAGATTTCGAGTTGGTAGTCTGCTTTTACACTTGGATTATCTAATCGTTTAACTTCGAATTTAAGTTATTTTGATCCTTTGCTTTCTCTGTTCGCGATGCATAACTTTTCTCTCACTTTTGTGATCACTAGCTGATGGTCGGTGTCACCTTCCGCTCCTCTGTAAGACCCAACATCCATTATATTGGTATGTCTTTGCCTATCTACTAATACGTGATCAATCTGGCTGAGCGTTTTGCCATCCGGAGATACCCATGTGTATTTTTGTAGGGATGTCTTTGTGCTGGAAGTATGTGCTATTTACCAGTAGGTTTTTCGAGATCGCGAAAGTTATCAGTCTTTCTCCATTGTTGTTGGTGTTTTCGTGAAGGCTGTATTTGTCTATAGCAGGTCTATATTTTTCCTCCCTACCTACCTTAGCGTTGAAATCACCCAACATAATTTTCGTATTATTCTTCGGTTATCGGTCAAACAACCTTTCTAGCTTCTCGTAAAATGTATCTTTGTTGCTATCATTAGCCACCTCTATCGGAGCATATACATTTATTAAAACTGTGTTGAACCATCGGGTACGTATCGTAACGTACAATAGTCTTTCATTTACGAAATCTATATTCTGGACCGCCGGAAGGATACTGTTTTTAATGAGGAATTCTATTCCGAAATCGTGAGACTGGGTTCCCCCATAGTAGAAAATGTACTTGTCCTGTCGGATGCTATCTTGACCCTCCTACCGGACATCTTGTATCGCTAATATCTCCAGCTCGTACTTCTCGGTCTCGCGTACCGCTACCTGAAGAGTTCCCGTTTTGTATAACGATCGTACGTTCCACGTTCCTATTCTAAGGTTCCTTTATCCTGTTCTTGGAGTCCCCTGAAGCAGTCCCCGCCCGGAGATCCGAATAAGGGATAGTTTACCTCCGGAATATTTTACTCCCAGGAGAATCCATGAACCATCTGTTACTATTTCTTGACATGATTTAGCGGAGTAGAGTTGTCAGCTCTACGACCTCGTAGTAAAGGCAGACATTCAAGATGTCGTCCTCTGTCCATCTCTGAGCCTTGCCGATGTCATTCATCTTCAGCTTCAGAGTGGTAATGGTGATGTTGCTTACCCTCACCATGATATTTTTATTTAGGGCTATCTTCCCCTAGCCTTTGTAGATCCATCTACTAATTGCAAGGCAGCAGTACTGGTTTTGGTCCGCCCGGGAATATTTGATCGAAAAACTTAAAATATGTCCTGCATATATTGCTGAAAATGGCAACATGTGACTTTTAGTACTTTCTCTTTTAGTTATTACTAGGGATGTGGAACATTCTTGGTTTCGCGGACAACATTAGTTAAAAATGTTAGAAGACATGAGCCTCCTATTCGCAAAAATTGGAGCCACGTTGAACAAACGTGATGGCGATATTATCACCGGAAAGCCTTTCTTAAGCTCGAGAAAATAGTTATTTCCTTTGCACTAAGTAAACATTTTTAGAAATGAAATATCTGCATTCTCATTAAATTTGGAATACAACACATCGATTTGAAAATAAGAACACTACTCCAACAAGGGTGATCTATGGTGATCCAATGATGTGGCACGTAAATCTTCGAACGTTTTCGATCTGGTCACATCATGTGAGTGAAAGTCCAAGATCATATCACTCGTCGATCACCAATACGGAGGCCCTGCTCAACGATGATTAGAGTAACGCCACGATAAGTGCCAAGTGTTGCTGTCAGAGGTGAAAACTTCATAGTCACATAGTAGACTATCGTTGCCTGTCACTTGAGCATAGTCGATAGCGAATTAACCTGTGTTAAGGTTAATGTAAAGCAACGATCTCCAATCAAAGATGGCAGCATTACCTCCGTATGGCTGATGTATTTTTATCGTTGCATGATATTTCAATGCTGCTTCTACAAATTCAAACCTAGAGAGTTCAAATTTTCAGGGAAGAAAGTTCATAACCAAATCAAGACCAGTAACCAAGGTCAGGTAGTCTGGTTTGAGAGAAGCTGTTGCTCTACGTTTAGTGTAACGTACAGGGCCTAAGGTTTGATACTCGAACCATATACACTCCTCTGGGTAGATCGACAACAGCAGCTTCATGCTATTTTGGGAGAAAAGTACCCAACAGTTAGCGTCGTAACTTAGAATTCTTCCTGTGGGGGGGAAGCATTAATATTGGAACCCCCTAGAAAAAAGTTGTTTTTCTAATTCTAAAGCGAAAACTTCCCCTCTTTCTTCTTCTTCTTCGTGATAGTACGAAATCACTATTCAGCTTCGATGACCTCTTTATCGAATGTTAGACCACAACCATATTTTAGAAACTCTGTCGCTTTGTTGAGATTAAGACGAGACTTATGTGAAGTAATATCTTCTTTTGAGCCTCTCACACGAATGTATTGCTATCAATACAATTCAGTTAACACAATAATTTAGTTTACACTTTAACGTATGTTCGTAACAGGTACCCTGGCTATAATTTTTGTGGAAATAAAACAAGCATTTATGACTTCTAGTTTTTACATTTATTACAAGTTAAACTCTGGGCCCATATTTGACACGATTAAAATATTAATGGACATTTTTATTACTTGTGGGGGCCCAGTTGGAAACTTTACTGAAGTATCCGGATTACATTTCTACTTCATCCTAGGAAAAATATATGGTTCAGATGATGGGGCAGCGGGGACTCCTTAACTGATTTTCAGTTCTATTCGAAATGGTATGATGGGCCCGTTTCATCCTTGACAAGTTAATTCAGGGGACAATATTAACAATTCTCAAAGCCTTAAGAAATATATATTATTTCTAGGGGCCCTAATAGTAGATATTTTACTGAAATGGGCCCAGGTCTCATTTTTGTTTTATTTACCTTTTTTGTGCTGTTTTGTTTGTGCAATATGGTGAATCTGTTTGATGCTGCATTTATAATTTCATGTTTGTATCGTAGATGGAGTAAGAAAATTTTGTCTTAAAGCGGGTCTCCCTCGAACAGCTGGGAGCTACCCTGGGGGGAGACTCCCATAAGTTACGGCCCTGCCAACAGTGATCAACAGAGGGTTTTGCAAACTACGATACGTGCACCACCTGTGGTACGCGGAAGGTTGTTAGGTGGTACGCCATAAAATATTAAGCTTAAGATTTTTAATTTAATCTAATTTCCTAAGTGCGCCGAATCTCCAGCCAGTATAAGTGTTAATTTACATGGCGGTGTGATAAATACAGAGCGAGACAGACAGATAGAGAAAATAATATTCCTTTTCATTGAGAGCAAAACTTAGCTATTCAACCGAAATAAATTAGTATTTTTGGTTAATAATCCGTTTCATCGTATTATTCAAGGTGCCATTCTACCCTATCAGCATAGAATATCGAACCAATACTTGGCCAATATCGCCCAGTATTGGGCCAGTATTGTTCAAGGTTGCCCAGTATTAGGCCAGAATCGTTCAAGGTTGCCCAATACTTGGCTGATATTAGCTCGATATTTTGTGCTGCGAGGGTAACATTTATATTGGCATGACCGAGGGAAAGCAGAGAAACCTTATTCAGGGTGGTCGCCACGGATAATCTGTCCTGAGTCGTCCTGATTATAAGACAAGCATTCCAATAAATGTTCTGCCTCATCGCTATAATCATTACTGACAATATAATAACGCAACTTTAAATACTAGCATTAAATATTCCATAATATTACGTGGTGGTACGGCGAAAATATGAATTTCTGTTTAGCTGGTAAGCCAGTCTAAAAGTTTGAAAGCACCTGCACTAAGGAAAGTTTCCATTCTAAAAATACCCCACCAGTTACAAGGAATATATAGTTGTATAGCCTGAACCTTTTCGAATTACTACTTGTAGCGATCTGTGTTGGATTTTCTCGAAACAGGCAGTTCAATAACATGTTGGAAGTGGGAGATGGAGCCCGGGACCTTTTTGGCTTCCATGGCAGAGTGGTACCTGCGTCAGATGTCCGTGAGCCGTTGGCAGAGAACCATATTACGAAATAACTTGTATTTCGGTGAACGATGGTCATGTACTAGGGACGTACTTCAACTTTTCTTATCCAGAACTGCACGAATATTTTACTTGTCCTGGATGTACAGAGTGGTATCTTAATATATGGGTCAAACTTCACAGAGGCATTCCTAACACCAAAACAATGAGAAGCCTACATAAACATGGGACCGATACAGCCTCTTTCTCGAGATACAAGGTTTCCAATTTGGAGCCCAAAATTGACTCCTGTCAATGGTAAATACAATGTATATTTCGTCATAAATCAGAAACGACTCTTTAAAATAAAATTTAATTTTCGGCCAATTCAGTGAATATTATTAGTTAATAAATGATTCCATTGGGTTGCCAGTGTTCCCAACCTGAGGTATCGTATATGTTTCTTAAATGGTTGAGAATCGAACCAAGGACCACTGTCACATCGATCCGATGCTGTAGTGACCACATCACATGCCCAAGCTCACTTTCCAAGCACTATTTCTGCTCAGATCGCAAGAGGAGCCTGTTGTAAAACGGTGAGAGTTTACTGAGATAAGCTTACGGCGAGACAGACCTAGCACATCATGGGACTTCATCGCACTGAGCCGACAGTGGAAGAGCAACGAAATAAAATACCAAAAAAATCTTAAATTTAACAAGCTTCTGCGCATAACTACTTGTTCCAACAAGCTTGAATTAGGTTATTTATAACAACCAAGCTACTTATGGTGTTCCAACAAGTTCGTTTGATGTTTGTTTATCAAGTTCAACAACATATGAAGTGTGTCACACTAACGACCTTGTTGCAAGTTGGCATGCTATCTGGGAATGGATAAATATTAATTTTATAACTATTGGACATATAACAATGCTAAAACGGCAGCACACAGTAATTTGCGGAAAATTTCCCGCGTGCCTTACCTTAAACTTTCATGGGCCGCAGTTTGTTCACCCATGCCATAGACCGTCGATAGATGATAGAATTCAATTGTTGTTTTATAAATTCAAAATTGTTATAAGTTTCAATTAAAGCAGAGACTCTGAACATTTTAAAACTGTTTACAGTATTAACCGAGCCTTTGCTCATTCCGCTTTGTGTATATAAGTGTGTGCGTGAATTTTCTTCTGCACGTTGTCTCAAAAGGAATAGTAAATTATATGTCGTAACCAGAAAACATCTTTCGGAAAAGCACTTTTAAACAAGCGACAGATCCCAGCAATCATGTGATAAACGAGGAAGAAAGAAAGGTTGCGGGATTTAGATGTTGATCTTAGCCGCACTTCGACCTCTCTCTGTGTCGTTTGAGTAATAAACCACAATGAAACATCTTACATGACAAATCAGTGTAGGCACATACATCCTTTTTCGCAGATGATTTCTCTTCAGCAAGGATGCACAGAATCAGCCCACGTGTGTCATTCCAAGAATCAGCTGTGGTTCGACGGACGAATTCTCAAAAACGGTAAAGTAGAATCAGCTGGTTAAATTATTCATTTCTTCAGCTTTATTTTCTGATAATTTATATTTTCTAAGAACCAGGGTTTGTTTCAAAGCAACTTCTCCTGCGGGAATTTCGGAACTTATTTTTGTATTTGTACACTTTCAGACGGTAGTTTTATTTTCGTGGAAGATATAAGGCTACATAGTAAAACAAATAGCTGTGTTAATTCAACACTTTTCGGTGTCCCAGGTAAGTACCAATTTTTTGTTAAATCAACATATGAGTTGCTCAGTTAGAAGTCAAGTGTCCTTTTGTAAAATCTCGTTTATTTATTTTCCTTTTACGTTACATTTAGTTATACGATTGTGACCTTCATTTATCTTACTTATAACCTATGTTACAATCAGACAAACACAAAGAACCGTGCCCTAGGCGGGATTAGAACCCACGATACAGCATTACGGTTTTATTATCATAACAGCATGTCTAATACTGCGCTTGCTTTCATAGAAATATAACATGTTCTTCATGAATGGGCATTGTGATCCTTAATTGACAAATAGAAAGTGATTAAACTATGGCATAAGTTGTGTGCGAGTAATTTTGTTTATTTTCGGGGTTCAGCAACATATTTTGGACCCTCTACATTGTTTGAATCTATTTTTTTTTTCGTCTGAAAATTTAGGCAAGTCGGTAAGACGCTCGACTCCTAACTGTCCAATTCATATTCAAATCTCGCTACAGCTGTAACATTTTTCTGCTCCTAGTACCGAAGTCAACATCGTGTGTTGTTGATTTAACACAAAACGTGGTAGTCACCCTGGGTCACAGAAAAAATGTTCAATCAACACAGCTATTTTTTACAGTGTGAATTCCATATGATTTTGCTAGGTTTCAAGAGCTTTTCGGGAGGACGTGTTTTTTTTTTCGTGCTCAGAGTGACCCTAGCAAAAGAAGAATATCGGGCCACTATCGAGGCAATCCTTGGTCAATAACGTGCATATTGATCCTGGTTGTCCAGTCTGGACCAATATTGATATTCATTAGCGTGGTACGATATTTCGGCATCCAATGGTCCTGAAGGCATATCAGGAAGACTCGTCAGGCCGGCACAGGCCCAACGATTGCCCAACTGTTATGCGGTTGGGCCACCGTTAGCCCGACGAGTCTTCCTGATAGGGAAAGGAGTTGTATTTCAACCAGAAAACACGCATAAAGAATTTAACAGATTAAAATATGAAGTTTAGGGAAATATTACTGCATGAATATGTCTTCGCGCGATATTGAACGACATCGTTCGGTGCCAAGTATAAAACTTCTAGACGTTCCGTGCTTAAAATTATTCTGTAACGAAAATACTGTCTACGTTACTAATTTTCATGTCTGAGTTAATGAAGAACGCAATCGGGCATATTTTTCTTGACGGAACACTCCGTAGCGTAGTGGCTAAAGTGATGCACATCAACTCGTAAGGTTGCAGGTTCGAATTCAGCCGCAGAAAATTGCGAAAATTTTCAAGTGAACCTCAAGTAATGAAATAAAGACAGGATATAATCAGATTATATTTTCCTCTTCCTACACGTGGAGTGAATGGAAGTTGTATCCGCACTACTACAAATCCGTCGTGCAGATGTTTTATGTAGTGTTGTGAGAATGGTCCATTATTCATATGAGGAACAAATCGTGATTATATTTAGGTATTGTAAAGCGAATAGCAGTGGTTGGATATACCAGGCATCATACCCGCACAGACAGCAACCAAATCATCAAACATTTACTGCATTGTATCGTCGCCTATGTGAGACGGACACACTTGCCCCTATGTGTGCGGTCGTAGGACGGATTCGTGAGGTTCGTACACCTAGTGCTCATTTGCAGACATCTTTCCACAGACAAGCAGACATCTGTCTGCCGACAGTCCGCGGACTCCTCCACAGACAGATGTCTTTGAGATTTTGTATCCCGGCCGAGAAGGAAGACACAAGAGATTGTCCTCTGATGTGGACGGAAAACAAGGAAATAATTGTCTGCCATGGCTAAGCTTCGAGTTTTTGCTGTCCTCTTATTTTCACCCCGTACAAGTTGATATAGCCTGTACACAGAGCAAAGATTGTTTGGTTGTAGCAAAGACTTGTAATTGGAAAGTCAGTGCAAGATACTTTGCTTGTTATATATTATATGCAAGGAATGCCTATTCTCTGGGACATTACTTGCATTGACTACAAAGACAGAAACAAGAAACTCAACGCTATTCCCGAAATAACAAAAAAATATGGCGTTAAAACAACAGAGATGAAAAAAAAATACAGAATATAAAATCCGAATTGCGTCGAAAGCAGGAGTTTAAGAAACCTGAAATCAAGTAGAACATCGCCGAAAAAAAAACCACACACACACACACTGGTTTAGCTATGAATCTCTTTTCCTCTTCCTTCAACGGGGTGCAGCACAGTGCTTCTTTCAGAAGGTTACCAGAAGGCTATTAACCCCTAGACTGTGCCAATCATCCTTGAATTAAAACAACACATATTGTAACAACACGGACTCATTCATTGTTCTTGTATAATTAACTTGTGTAGTAAAGTGGACAAGGAAATTTGGAAATTTACAATTACAAAATAACAACAACGGGACATCACAGAAGCGTGCTCTACAGTACGCCCCAAAAATTTCATCTAAATCGTTGTATCATTAGAAGGTTATGGCCAGTCAAACATAAAAGAGAACGTACACATAGAATTCAGGACTTGCTTTCTTGAAGTGGTTGTAAAAAGGATATGTAAGATGAAAGATTTTTTCCCCGTAGCAGGAATGTCATCTGCGTGAAGCGTAACAAATTTCTAGCCTTTTTAGAAGAGTCATGACTTACCGTAGAAGAGAGGGAAAGTTTTTCCTGTCTTCAGAGTCACTATCCCAACAAGAAAGATCTCCCACTTTCAACTGCTTAAATCAAAGCTTATAGAGTCTTAAAAAATGCATTTGAGTTTCTTTCTTTTACCCTTTTAGTAGAGTACAAATAAGGAGAACGCTTTTTCTTGATATCATCAATCCTTACATTGAATATACCTTGTATTTTATGCTGAAAATGTGCTACTCCACAACACAATGAACAAATATACTGACTCAACCTAGTTCCAGCGGGAGTGGTTGCTTCTATACAATACATGGAAATCTATAGCGAAGTGTTCATTAGTATTATGTATCAGAACTATTTGTATCATGGTGTACCAAAATTGTCGTAGAAATTTTAATCAGAGGTAACGAGCATCAAGACAAACCGTTTTCACCTATGAATAAATGTCCGCTGACGGCAACATTTAGTGCTATTTGACTTATACGAGATTCTCCATGTTACAGAAGTGTGTTTTCAATGAATATAAGTGATTCTACCAAAACCACTTCCCCCTCAAATTCTTGAATACATACTCCCAACTTTTATTTCTTTTTACGGTTGAAAATCGACAGTAACCTGCAAATCTCCATTGAAATCATTCCAAACTACCCCAATCTATGCCCCCGAACTCGGTAAGTCCCTGAAGATGATGCTAATAGAGGATTCAGACCCATCAAGCTACAGCAGGTTGAAATATTCATTGTGGGGAACAAGGTACACCCATCCCATCCCATTAGTTACACCAAAGTTCATCAGGATTTTCTTCAAAACGTAACTGCATTACAGCAACGGTTTATATTTTCATGCCAATCATACATGATGTATGTGAATTAGGAACCAGATAAGAGCCACGTTTTAAGTTAAATCGTTGGCTTTCTTTCTTCTAGTCGATGAAGAACACAATCACAAGCTTCGAAATTATTCGATTTCGAGTTATGAGCATGGGAAAGTGCAGCAAATTAAACTTGGAAACTTCGTAGTGTCCAAGGTAATCATAAAGAAGTTACTGGAGAAACTGTGCAAAGGATTTACCAGAGAGGTACCGATAATCTGGAAGTCGAATTATAATATTATGACTTTGAAACGGAAACCGAATTGGTTCTTGAATTATGGCTCTTTGGTGTCCTCGGGCTCAAGCCGGGATAGGTAAAAAAGGAGGTGGGAAGGGGTCGGACAGATATTTCTAAGGTACCATCCCTGTATTTACTTTGTACGACTGAGGAAAAGCCCAAGTCAGGATGGCTGAACCAGAAATCCGTCCCAAGACATCCAGAATTGGAAGACGACGGCGTATCACGGAACCAAGGCGCTCAGCAATTTGTACTTGAATTTAATGCTATTATTATTTCAAATTACAAATCTGATTTTTTGTGAAAATGTCTAAACCGCTTTTTCATGCGTCATTAGACCTGAAGCTATGAAGCCTCGTTATTATTATTATTATTATTATTTTAAGTATAAATAACGTTCATTGAAATAGAATGTAATGAACTGGACATTTTCCTGTTTCTCTTTGAGGGAGATTCTAGAACGAGCATTTATTGGAGGCAGATCGACCGTTTTAGGGCTATTGTCCCTGGGCATCTATAGCCCACCTTGGCGTCTCCAGCGAGGAAAGCGAGTCAGAAAATGATATATTTTTGAACAACAGTATCCGTCTTTATTTCTTATGTTAGTAAATAGCCAGTTAGCATTACGTTTTATATCATTCTTGAAAAACGTATGTAAGACGTGTTACAATGAGTAATGTTTGCAATTCAATTGCGATCTCAATCCTAATATGGAGAAAGATTCTGAAAAAAAAAGTTTCATTATTATGTCTTGGACATGTTTTGCTCATTGCTATCAGTGATGCAAGACCATAGTAGTCTTGGTGCTGATCTTGTTTTGCTTACCACTAGAAACGATATAGTTTCGCTA
>JAGDQP010033807.1:0-20478 GCA_022664845.1 Lepisma saccharinum | reverse complement strand
CCTATACACTCTCTTGAATATTAGCTAACAAAGTGTGAATTGTTTTAATATGAGCCACCAGACTCGGATCCATAATGTCTTATATATATACGGTTGCAATCGTCTCATTATAGTCGTTGCAAGTAATTTGAAATCTGTATTTAAGAGAGATAATACATAAATTGACCTGTTTAACGGAAGTGACGTTTTTGGAATAATGAGCTGAATAGCTTGAGCGAAATCTACTTCTATCATTCGTTCTTGCATGAACAGATTAAACAGCAGCGTTAACATAGGGGCTAATAAGCTAATGAATTTTTGTACCGCAAAATACCAAGACCATCAATGCCCGGAAAAGCATGATCATTCATAGTGTACAAAGTTTGAATGATTTCTGCTTCTGTAAAAGGTTTTGCCAATTCAGGTTGCTGCTTTTCTGTAAAAAACGGCCAATCAGGTTGTGGATGCATAAATTCATTACGTTCTGAAATGTAACGTTGATAAGAAACTTTATAGTTATCCCGTATTACCTTATAAATATTTTTACCTGTGACTGTCTGGCCTCGCTCATCTTTATATGAATTAATAATTCGTAATTTCGCTCTTTTTCGCTCCTGAATTGTGTGGGACAGGCTCGGCTGCTCCAAGATACCAACTTATTGTAATTTAGAACGAATTACCATACCTTGGATCGTATTAGTATTAATTCTTCTTAGAGTACTTTGGGTCCTTTTTAGGTGTGGCAACCAGCGCACATAACTTTTTACTAACTCATTGTAAAACCTTAATAAGTCATATTGTTGTTGTTGCTGTTGTCTATCATGGGCCTGCAGCTGTTTACAAAAGTGAATTGTTTTGAATTTAATCCTTTTAAAATTGCCACCACTACTTTTGTAAGTTGGTTCTATACTGTATCTTCAACACTTCCTGATTCCATAAATCTGTAACCATCAAAATATAATCTGGATTGTCACACGCTGCTTCATTGGACTTTCAGGTAAACCGTTAAGTGTAAAGCAGCATCACACCTGATTTTCGCAAGCAAAAGAAGGTCATCTGAGAATATTAACCGTTCTAATTGTACATACTGTAAATGTTTCTTGAAAAGTTTTGAATCATAAATAACATCTAACCGTAAATATCCCTGTGGGTAAAAGTAGGTCGCGTCCATTTGTTTGGGTTTGAGCCTCGACTATATGTCCGAAAACTGGAATTCCTTGTATAGATTTTGTACAAGCACACTGATATTTCGACTTCTAGAACTATCTTGCACTAAACTGGTCATATTTAAATCTGCAAAAATTATAGTACGAAATTGGTTAAGTTTTTTAATTTTAGGTGCGAGTACAGTTGACAAAAAATTGTCACGAGCCGCCTTTTTATGCGTTTCCACTAGGGGTATAACAACAGATGATTGCAATATCATGAATTGTTATAAAAATTAAACGTCCACTAGAATGTAAGATCTTATTAATTCTAAGTCGTAGCGAATCAGAATGTAGGTGCCAGTATTGGATTGATAATCGTAATTTAAAACTGTATTATATGCAGGAACATTCCATTCTTGTGGCCCACACTCTTGTATGCTGGCAATCTGAATACAATTTTGTTATACAATCTGAATACACTGTGCCACATTTGAAACTTTGACAGGATGGGAAGCATTGCAAATATTAAACGTACACACCGCCAAATTAGTGCCTACACTCCCTGCCATAACTAACACGCACAGCAAAAACAAAGAGAACATTTTGCTTCCATTTGGCTTCGACATTATAGTTTTTAGCAAAATTAACGAAAGCATGTATATACATACCTGAACCAAAGAACACAAAAGAATGTAAACAGGTCAAAATACTTGTCAAGTTTAGTCACTTTACATTCTAGATATCCCGTCCTGACCTGTCTGTGACCGTGTTTGTGGACCACCATGATACTGTTTCTTTCCTCTTGCTGAGCAAGCCGTATCGCCCGCAAAACAGACTTATTACCTGGCTTCTTTTACTCACAAAATCTGCCAAAGTAGTGATTTTTTATGGCGTTTACCACCAGTACCACCACTATTTTCACTCTCTGCCTCATACGAGGACAAAACACTAGGTTAATTAGGAATTTTATTTCCCCCTTCTGTGATGTCACTGTCACATAGAATCAACAACCTCCTGTCCACTCACAACTAACTCCTGTTGTGATTTTAAAGCTGCGGCATCGTGATTCTCACTTGTCTTACCCGAAACTATTATTTTGCTTCCACGCACATTTTTCTAAAAAAAATGTACATGTGTAGCTTTACTTGTAAGTTGATCGTCAATAGTAACACAATTTGGCTCAGCACAACCGTTTGAACTATTTCCTGTGCAAGTTGATCACCTATCAGCTGTTCGGCTTCGCGTTAATTGGAACCTCCTTCTTCTTCCTTTTCGTTTGTTGGGTTGCTACTCAATAAGTATGGAAAAATCTCCACAATTATCGATAGGAACGGCTTTATCTCTAGGTTCTAGCGTGTTTGGTTGCTGATTAAAACTGGGACCTACCGATTGTCTCATGGGTTGCCCTTGTCCTTGTAAGCGAGTTTGAAAGCAAAAATTCTGGATTGCTAAGAATGGACGGGCACTTTTTCTAAGAGTATAGAAACGTACAAGTCGTTTGCGTGGAAACATGAGAAAATAATATCCCCCTAACACTGGGTAGTAAATCTTCGTGATTCGGGATACTTAACCATATTCACTAAACTTTGCTGTCACAATTTCATCATCGAGCTCCAAAAGTAAAATTCAAGTCGCCACCACGGCAGTTTCTTGAACTTTAAGAGTCACTGGCAAGCCACTACATCTCTCTAAACCACGATCTACTATATTGTGATTAACACATTTAACGTACGTTTGTTTATAATAAAAATCTGCTTTTTGGTTAAGTATGTCATCAGGTTGTAATCCTAAGTCTCGTCGAATGGCGTCGTGTAAATTTCATCAATCGAAGTTTCGTGTTCAATCCATGAAGGTCTATGCGTATCGTGTTCACTCTCGTAATTTGATTACTTACATTAAATGCCATAGTATTCTGATATATCTGTGTCTCTATACATTACTGAAAACTTAACTCATCGTCACTCACTCAAAAAAAAAACACTCGTGCTAAAGAAGCTCACTAAGGCATGACCGAACGGGTCAGTCACTAGGCATGCTCTCCGCTATTTAACTACGAAGGCGATTGGGGCTCTTGGCTTTCCGAGTGGCATTTATAGCTAGGATTTTACTGCGAAAGAGGTTAACCATTAACATGTTGATTTTATTACGAGAAATGTTTATTGAAAAAAAAATGAGATACGTTTGCTATAGTGTAAAGATTTATTCCCATCATAATTCTTCTTTCCGCCAATGCAATCTTTGTTGTCCTGGATCCACCAGTGAACTGTTTATTGTTCACAGTGTAAAAGCAATATAAACACTCAGAGCACGTTTAGTGACAAGCAAGTAACGTTACTCCTGTTGTTAGATTATAGAATATACAACCAAGGCTTAAACTTCATCTACAAAAGTGCGTAACCTCAAAAGGTTGAACCTTCACTGACAAAACACTTTGGCAGGTATAAACCTATTTTTCAGTTAACGTTAGTCTATTACGAAGAAAATATAAAACTTTAAAATTGAGTTGACTTTACCAATCTTTCCACTAAAGGACTTACACTATATCCATATTTAAGAGTAAATACAACAAAACGCTAACTTTCAATTTTTATTTTTCCATAAAGCGGAGTAACACTTATTCATTTCGTGTTTCCACTTTTTATAGTGTATGCTACTTGTAGATTTTCTTGTTTCTATGCCTAATGACAAGTTTCCTCCTAGTAAACATATTCAGGAAACCCACGGGAAATCCAATCAAGCAGAGGTACTAACAGAATTTAGTGTAGTTGCTTGTGGCAGTCTTATAAAGCAGAGACATACAAAGGTGTATTGACGAAACAATGACACAAAAACCGCAACACGCAAAATATAAACATATAGTAAAAACGACGGATTAAAGCGGTCACAGAGTCGTGTCAAACAGCGAAACACGAAAACAGTGACCGATAAAAACTGAGACGACAAAACAGCGACCGCAAAGCAGCCTCAGACATCAATTGCAAAAACTTAACAGTGACCTAAAATCTTGAAAGCAATGACGGACAATTACAACGAAGACAAAATCACGATGCACTAACAATGTGTTAGTTACCACAAAATCGCGATTCTGAAAAGAGCAACTCTCTAAAAACGGAAGAGATAAAACAGCGACGATCAACAGCTCTCTAAACTAGAGACAGGCTAAAACCTCGACTCCTAAGCCAGCAAGAACCATAACAGCAACTCATAAAGGATTTGTATGGACGCGAGGCCAACATAGTATATTATAGCACAATGTGGCATTCTTATTAAGTCAGGTACTATTATTATTATTATCTATCTTTGCTAGTTAAGTACAATGTACTATATTATTTATACTCATTGTGTTAGCGATGACTAGATATTTATATTGCTTCACTGTTTGCTTGAAAAATATATTAAAGAACAGTGGGTAAAAATTTTGATTTAAGAAGATATGTACAGAATTATATCCAAACCAACTTTAACTTTTTACTCATATGTTTTTACACTTGCGATAAAACATCAATTAGAACACAGTTTGTCGACCTGAGTCTGAGATGCCTAAAGGCGATGAATAAATTCAGATTCAAACAACATATTTTACATTTTTATCTAATACTTGAAATAATATGTATTAATTTTCATTTACATAAAATTAGTTACATATCGACAATAGATGTCAATTGATGTTATACAATGGCTTTATTACGTTTTAATAAAATATACAGAATGTGTCTCCAGTAAATGGGTGGTTGTGCTCGTCATGTAGTCGAAGGTTTGGGTTTTAAACTGTAGGTCCCAAATTAAAACATCATCTTCAGCCGATTCAAGAAAGTGGCAAGTAACCATCGAATTAACTTTCCTAGAGACCAAAGATAATCATCATTACCATGACACATTCTGAGCTTCCACTTGCAACTACTACACTTAATATCGTATTCTTACACGCTATTCTGTTACTCACAATGGTTCATCATGTCCTCAGGTCTTGCAACCTTAATTTAACTCATTTCCCGACGTCATACAATGATGAAATTTTGCACAGGAACGTAACTCTGGTGACAACAGAATATTCTATTGTTACTTTTGTATATTGTCATATACTTATATATTTAAAAGCAGGTTTTATTTTTCTTAGTAAGAACAGTTTTATCCTAAAATAAATACTAGACCACAACCACGTTGCGTTTGACTGATTGCAGAACATTTTAGGATTTGGGTGACAAAACATCAGCTTACAACATATAGGTAAGGAAAAAGTATCCGAACACCGAAATAACTCGAAAAAATAATAAAAAACAAACTTTTTAAAACATGCTTTTCTTTAAGAAACCAAATAAAATAATTCTTACTGAAAAGTAAAAACAATTTTGTTTTCAAGAAATTACTTTAAAAAATGTATTTATTATGGGGCGAGCCAATTAAAGAATTACTAAAAAAACTATATATGAGAGCACACCCTATGCTTTTCCTTTTAGTCATGCATAAATATATTTTTTGAAGTAACTTTCTCGAAAAAAAATTTTTTTTTACTTTTTAGTACAAATTGTTTATTTTGATTTGTTAAAGAAAAATATGATTTTTTAAAAAAGAATCTAAGTACTTTTAATATACTTACCTGTTTTCCTAATTCTAAAAATAATAAATCTTAGTTTGTTATATTTTTCAGCGACTAAGTCCATTAAAATTTAGTAACATTTAATTTCAAGAAGGTCTGTAACGTTCTGGAAAGATTAGAGTTCGACGTGATGGCAGATTTAAATCTTCAAGATCGCTGAACAAGGCGAAACATTGGTGGTTTGCCATTGCAGTAAATCGGATAGAACAGATGTCTGAATGGCAGGATATCAGTTTAACAGTTGTCTGCACCATGTCACTCTCACATTCTTACTTTCACGATACTTGTGATAGGAATATACGACACATGGCAGAAAGCGGAAAAATTTTCCTTTTCGGTTTTTGAAAAGTTCCCTGTACCTTAAAAAAAAGGTTAATAAAATCACATACACTACATTTTAAATTACCACAAGAACATTTGCCATTTGTTACATATTCCAATGCTGAGTATGAACGGAGCGGGACAAATTTCAATTCCGTTCCTATCGCACATTTCTTCTTCAAGGAAAATACTTTAAAAAATCGCAATTTTCACTCAAATTATATTAGAACTAGATTTCTGGTAAACAGGAGTTTGTGACCGGAATTGTCGCTGACCACAATTGTCACAATACTGCTAGTGATTCCCCTCCACATATCCTGTGACCTCCTCGTGTTGAGTGGTGCGACCCATACATTGGGAAACTCAGAGCAATAAGGAGGAAGAGAGAAAAGAAGAAATTCCCATTTTACTTAAGATACAGACTGTGCGCAAGAGTAGCAAGGGGAAGAGAGAAAGGTATTGTGTTGTTTTCCATGGGAAACTTAATTTACTGTAGGTATTTTATGTGTATGAGTTTCCTTCCGCCTTCTCTCTTTTCAGATTGCTGAGATGCTTTCTTGCACTCACAAAACATAATTAAAGACTTGTTTCCACGGAAGTGGACGTCCTAATTCAATAACACGCATCACCTTCTCGTATTTCATGAGCACTGATAGTCCCGGTTGCTATGGAGACTCGCTCACAGAGACGTTTGTTGGTGGCGTTTGTTTGTTCAAAGTGGAAGCGAGCGGTCACTTCTTTTTAGATACACGAATGAACATAAAAATACAACTTCTTTGTTCTTTGTTTTTGTCTTGCATCAGCTTCTTCTTTCTCGCTTCTTCAGTTGAAGATTCTTCTTTGTGGTTCACCGTTGAAATCAAACATTTTGCATGATGTGTTTGAGAAATTCTGAAAATATTGGTTAGCACTTGAAATACAAAATGACACCAAGCTAACAAAGGTAAACACTTAACATGAGAAAAGACTAAGATGTCGTAACAGTATCTATATTTAAAATTTCTGCAATCTCACTTTGAAATTGTCTAGAATTTTCTGTAGAATTAGGTCACAGTTAAAATAACTTAAATTGATTTTGAAACTTTTTGAGAAGTAATGCAGGTTTCTAACTCTAGGTTCCGTCAATTAAAGAATGAGGAATATATTTTACAATAGCCATACAAGTACGTCGAGGACTTGACTGTTAAGTCAAGGCGTTTATGATTCAACCACGTGTGACACAATGTCTTGAAAAGGGGAAAGCAAGCAGATGAAGTTTTATGTCACAATTCTGTAATTTTTTGAAACATTTTTCTTTCTGGAAAATGCTGGAAAATTATTTTAAAATTTGGTAGCATTAGGTGAGTATTTTGCAAAAAAAATCAATGTTATAAAACTATTTCTAATATTGATAAAGTATTCGATTCAGTAGAGATTATGTTAACAATTATTATTTCTTGCTTAACTTCAAGGAGAAGAAAATATAATCTACTATATTGCAATTTTTTGAATAGGTAAAACCCTGAAATTTAAAACCTATAACATATTGCGTACCCTACAATGCGTATCGTGTACCGAGAGATATACTGCGAATTCAGCAACGATTATAAGTTAATTCAAGTATGTTGGACCAACCATATTTACTTGAGACAAAAGCGAGACTTTGCGATAGCAAAACAACAAGAGGCGAATATGTAATGCCCTGGTTTCATGAAAAAGTAAAACTATAAAGAAAAGTTTTATTGCGTGAACATATTGAACTTGCCATTATTCGTCCGTGACACAACACATACTAACATTTATGTAAGACGTAAAGGGGACTATACCATGAAAATTTTATCTAGTCAGATAGGGTCTAAGCTTACGCAGCAAATTTCGGTCTTTCAACGCCCTTATCATAAAACGTCTGACGCACTATGCTCCAACTTTGTCTCAGAACTAACATAGGTCTCACAGAGCAATATTCTCCCAACAATTGCTGTACTTTCTGGAAGACAAAGAATAAATCTATTCTATTACAAAAGTCTTTAAAATATACAGTTTTTGCTCATCAGAAAAAAAGTCTGTAAACACTTGCTAAATGGATATTTTCTACTTGAACTTTTCATTAAACTGCACTTCCGCTTGCTGCTATTCAAAGTTTGTTCATAGAAAGTTCTCACCAATCTCGAAAATCTTAGCTTTATTAATTTCTCGTGACTCTACTAACATTATTAGTGCTTCTTATATTAATAGTTTAAAATTTCGCTTTTTCTGGGCTAACTTATTTACAAGATTTTCAATGTATATGTCTATTTCTGTAGCAGAATTTTTTCTGTATTAAAGTAATGTATGTTCGCAACTCAGACGTGTAACCTCTTGCAAACGGTAATCACAATTTGAAGCAGGTATCATCAAGCAGGGTATTTATTCTTTAGAAAGGAAATAAGAGTAAAGTGCATAAAACTACTTAAGATTCTATCAATTGACGGACAAAAAGACAAAATTCTTGTATTCGCGTTTTCTAAGTTTAGTGCAATTGTTTCTTTAAAAGTCACCAAAAACTAGAAGTTTTTCAACTCTGACTGCTCATATATTGAAGTATGTGAATACTTTCACAACAAAACACTCGATATCAATGATTGAACAGTCGACAAAATACTGAAAACAGTTATGTATAATGTGTGTCCCACAACCAATACAAATTATCGAAATTGAATCTTGAAGCTCAAGCCTTTTTACCTTGAAGTTTCAGGAATCAGGATACAATTTAGTTTATTATTATTATTATTATTATTATTATTATTTAATCAAATTACTTACTCGATGGCTTACAGAACTCGCAAGTTCATTGTCGCAATAGCAAGCGTTCACCATAGGATTCTATCCAGGGCAAGATAAAGTCAGTTTTAATCATAAACACATACTTCTCGAAGACCCCATCTAATATTGTGCTCCCAGCGTCGTGTCGGTCTTCCTAACGGGCTATTCTTTTCGGTTTTCCTACCACAGTGTACTATAACCGTCGTTTTTCGCCCATCCGAGCTACATGGCCTGCCCAACTTCATCGTCGTGATTTTTATTATTATTACAACGTCGGGTGAGTCGTGCAGTCCGTGGAGTTCTTCATTATGCAGTCTCGTCCAATCTCCAGTCATATCGTCCCAATTCGGCCCGTATATCTTTCTCAAGACCTTATTTTCAAACACTCGTAATTTATGTTCATCTGCTAGTGTCGTATTCCAATTTTCGCAGCCGTAAAGTATTACCGGAAGAATAATCGTTCTGCATATTTTCAATTTCAATTTCCTTGATATTAATCGCGAGGTTAGGAGTTTCTGAACTGAATAGAAACATGCGTTTCCCGATAATAAACGACTTTTTATTTCTTCGTTCCCTCATTTTTGTTTGTTACGTATGCTCCCAAGTATTTAAATTTGTTTACTTCCTCTATGTTCTAATTCTTAATTGTTATGTACCTATTTCTGTTATTCCCTGTGTTTCGGCTTGTTATCATGTATTTCGTTTTATCCGTGTTAACCTATCCCATCGCACGCTTCTAGTAAAACCTCGGTGTTACTTTGTAGTGCATCTATATCATCTCCTACTAAATCTACATCATCTGCATACACAACCAGTTGACTATTTAATCAACTATATCATTACAATAAACTTCTTCCTTTCGGCATATTTTGAGTAGTATTAATTCTTGCTTTCAAACAGAAAACATTCACTTTCCAATTTGATATTAGTAATTTACTTCTTCTTTTTATACAGAAAATAGCACGCAAAATAACCTGAGTTTACTTTTTTATAATCAGTCAGTCTAAAGCATTTAATAGTAATTATAATTTTTAAAGAGACTACAAATTTTATTTCAGATTTATCTTATCTTGCTCTCAATAACATATTTAAATATAATGTTTGTATGTTTTACAACTGATTTTTTATTGTTATTATTTATTTATGGCCTCCTCTTTATTTATGATTTCTTATAGATCTCGAACATTGAATAATCAGATTATACGTGTTTATTTGTAGAACTAAATTAATTTTTACTGTTGACTAGCTAATTTGCCCTCCCGTTGATGCTGGATGAATAAAATGTGTTGGCAACAGTCATCGGGACTCTCACCAATACTCGCTGCGCCCGTAACTTGGGGAGTTTTCAGGGCCGCGTAACTTTATCCTAACCAGACTCTCTCCGGTGGGCTGTACCCCATAGGGGGTCTTTGCTGATTTGCCCGTCCGTTGGTGCGGGCGTATTTTGAGCTGCCACTTTGGATTAAGATTGCAACTTTTTAACATTTTCTTATATTATCGTGGCCTACTCGTGGTGGTACACCTTCATACCAAATTTCATTCCTCTAGCTCAAACGGTGTGGAAAAAGGTTTTTGGGCGACCATTTTGAATCCAAGATGGCGACTGATATGATAACTTCCAACACGGGTCCATTATCTGATCATGTTAGAAAGATCGTTCCAATCGGTCAAGCCGTTTAGGCGTCATGATAGAACAAACACCCTTTTTATTTAGACTCCTTTTATCACGCTAAGTGAACAAAATAGGAAGGAATAACTTCTAACGGATTTTCATTTAAGAAAACATTTCAAAGGATGAAAATTTGAAGAGAATGTATAAAAGCAAAAGGTTTTAAAATTATCTAGAATAACTTTTTTTTTTTTTTTTTACATTTCTTTGAATATCCAGGGAACTGCCAACTTCCTAGTTTCGTCCAACTTTATCCTACTTCAGTTTCTGGGTGAAAATTGTATAATCAATGAATTTTCACATCGTTGATACCTAGAACTGATATTTATGCATTTCTAAAAGAAAAACTCCAAGTACGATTTTCATTTCAAATATTAACAGTTGCATACCAGGGGGGGGGGCGGATTGCTATACACGAGATTGCCTAAGGAACTTGTGCTTCTACAATCCTACCGCAAATGAAAGCCAAAAATACACGCGACATTTACTATCCATAAGACTTTCAAACAGCCACTAATGACCTTAACTCTACACGCGATACCAGCGCCTCTATACGCTCACCGACAAAAGTGGATAAACAAAAACATACGGCGTTTATATTCCATGAGACTATCAAGTCGCTAAAATGTCATAAAAACTGTGCCTTAAAGGCTACAAATAGGATGTATGGTTAAGAAACAGTATGAGACCAGAAAATATAAATATCTTTATTCTAGTCTCATCTCAAAATTTTAATGTAAAATTTAATTTAATTTTGAAAGTGAGGTTAAGAAAATAGTTCCTCCGGCAAATTTGAACCAACATCCAAGAAGGAAAATATTAATCTGATGACATTTACATTTTTTTTAATTTTATGAGTAAACATAAAATAATGTGTTTTAAGAAGTTCTGTCAGGGAAATTTGTCATCCTTGAGCTTTCTCAGTTCAAGCGTCTTCAAAATGTTCTTCACTTTGAATCACGGTTAGAAATTGTTATATTACAGTTTATGGCGTTTGAAAGTGAAACTCTAGAGGGATATTTATTTATATTGGATACTGTGTCGTATTATTTAAGAAAAATAACAGATGAAACATTAAATGTATCCATTTAAATATTGATGTGAAATATCAACGCGCTTATCTTAATGGTGGGGAATAAGGGTAAAAGCACAGTTCTCTTAAAATTCAAAGTAAGTGCTGTTATAAATAAAAGCATTGCTACAATATTGATTCAAACTACTTCTCTGTATGTTTACGAAATCCTGGAAGAAGAGTTAGAAGAGACTTTAACCCTCATATCTTGTTAGAAACTAAATCGTTTTTCAATCTTATTAAGATATGTAACACAATTAGGGAATGTTATGAAGCTAACGACTTCATTTCTGATGCAGAGACTACCTTGGAAGTAACAAACATCTACATAAACAGATACAGAGAAAGAGAGAAGAGTTAATGTTAGTAGTAGTTGTAACCTATGTTAAACATTTACAGTGAAGGCTTCTCAGATGCAGCTCGTGAAGTGCCACTTCACCGGCTATATACTTACGAATTGATTCAAATATACAAATGTAAAATAATAATGATAACATACAAAATATTTTAAATTTATATCAAGGAACTCCTGGTAGAGCGCTCTGAATTGAGGCACGAAATAGTTTATGCTTATGTAATCAGGATTTTCAGCTCCGAATACGGTTGGAAAGAGGTTTTATGGGTATTCCAGCTAATCTTGTAAATCCAAGATAATGGTTAATAGATTTTTGTTTATTTTTAAATTTTATTTATGGCCTTTAAGCATCTACGGCTGAGGGCAGGATAGGGGAGGGGAAAGGACTCGGAAAGGTGCCATCCCGGCGTTTGTCTGGTGTGACAGAAAAAACATGGATAAACCTTAGTCAGGATGGTCGGCCCCTGGAATCGAGCCCAGGACCTCCCGAATGCTAGGCCAACGTTCTACCACTGAATTACAGCGGCTTGGTGTTAATAAGTAGAGTTTGTGTGCGCAAATTAAGTACGGTTCTCTGACAGATTTTTACCTGATGTT
This sequence comes from Lepisma saccharinum, assembly GCA_022664845.1. Lineage (NCBI taxonomy): Eukaryota > Metazoa > Arthropoda > Insecta > Zygentoma > Lepismatidae > Lepisma > Lepisma saccharinum. The sequence goes on along the minus strand of JAGDQP010033807.1, from coordinate 7,959 downwards.
CCGCCACTGCATGGAATTATAAAATACCATGCCGCCATTATTGGCGATGTTCTATGTGATGGCTGTGTGCTCGGTTTATCGCGTTGCAGCAGTTTTCATTGGACCAAGCTAGTGCGCAGTACAGTCACGTCGAGTTTATTCCACTTCCCCTGGCAAACTTTCCAGAGACTGTCCACGGTGCGAGGTTTCTGCATCCAAGCACATTTTACAACAACCCAAAGACACAGTAATACATTAGTGACTTAAAAGGAATGTCGCCATACGGGATGGCATGTAGCCTATTCAATTTGCGCGCTCCATTTCTGCCAAAAATTTGCTGATAGAAGCAGATGTACGGCTCCATACCCTAGAAGAGTCTGCTTCTGGGACTTCTGTGCGATACAACGAGGTCAAAACAGTCGTCTGATAATATGCTGAGTTGACTTTGAGATCTTTAGGCACGTGGTCGGTGGTTAACTTGCCATTATAACTGAATCTTGCAATGATCATAAAACCCTTGGAGAATTTTTCCTTTGTTTCCTGATACCATGGTTTGAAATCTTTTGTTCCCCGTTGGTAGTAATATATTGCCCGGACTTTGTTGCAGTCACACAGATAAACGCATACCTTATCGTAAGTGACAAACATCTACCTTGCACCGGCAATGCAACGTTCATATAGCTTGCGATTGTTTGTGGCACATTCAGTAATGTGGTGCGGCAACAACGTATGATCTCGACTTTTACGCCGCTTCTTTAGATGTAAATCCCAGTTAATAATGATGTTCGTCATTTTCAGTAAGGGCCCCAATCGCACGGTAATGATTCGGACCGGATCTTCACTTTTTGAATCATATCTGGGGTATTGATCGTGGCGGGCCGTGGACTTGCCTGTTTCTTGCCCTATGGCATCAGTCCCATTCTTGATACCTTTTTCATTCAGCACACAGTAAACGATACCTTTCTTGGATATAGTGAAAACACGTCTCTTACACTGCTCTATAATCTGGGAATAGGAATACTTTGCACCGGAGAGAGCTGTAACGTATCCTTCCCACTGAACCATCTACGCACTGCACACGTGAACACACTTCATGATATTTTCGATGAATCTCTTTCACTGCTGCAGTTCGGTTCGCTTCCATCCGTTTCTCTTAGGCGCCACAGACACACGTCGCATTCGTTTTTATAGATCGGAAACAACCTCTGTATTTTTTCAAGCCTTTATTTACAAACCCTCGCAATTATCTTTATTTGCCCGGGTCGTATTTACACTTTCGCAACCGTAAAATTTTATCCATAGAATACCAATTGTGTATATCGTAAATTTCAATTTTCTTGATACTAATAGCAATTGATCAGTTGTCTATCAGAGCTTCTGGACTAAATACAAGTAGCAACATATGCTGACCGATACTAAGTGACTTTTAACTTCTTCCGTGACATCGCATCTGCTTGTTACATGTTCCCAAGTATTTAATTATTTTTATTCTCTTTATAGCCTTATTCTTGAATATTATTTCTGTTTCCTTCTTCCTCTGTGTCTCGGTCTGTTATCATATATTATATTGTTTTCTCTATGTTCACTTGTAGACCTTCTTTCCATCGCAAGGTTTCACTAGCACATTTGTGTTACTTTCCAGTTCATTTATATCAATCCCCTATTTAATCTACAACATCTGAAGAGCTGTTTCAAGGGATTTACTATTAGTTTCTTTTTGTCTTATTTTATTTTAGGACAGCTTCTACATTTTATGCGTAGTTACTAATAATTCAGCAAACGGCTCCATACTTCTGTACACTTTATTAATGTCCTGCCTTTAAGAAAACAAGAAATATCAGAATTCGTAATATTGTACAATATGTCTAAGAGTCTGAATGTATGTCTATCAGTTGCCTTACCCTGGACACTGATAATTTTTTCAAATCATATACTTGGTATTTATAAATTTCAGGTTGAGAAAGAAAACAGAGCTAATAAGCCTTTGTTAATATTTAATGTTAAATAAAGTTAGTATTAATTCATTGCTAGAAATGAGAACATTCAAAGACAAATCCCATTACAACTAATTATGTTACTAGTAACTAATTAATGGATTATTATATATGCAACGGTATACTAATTACAGTTCAATTGTTAAACAACAGCTTAATACATCATACAAGAAATATGAATTGCATTAGTTTATTCTCAAAGGGTATTGACCACTTAAACTACTATAGAAAAATGAGCGAGTTGTAACTTAGTAATTTAAGATACACGAACGATGCATTCCTTTGGAATATAAAACTCCTCATAGGTTTCTGAACTGATGATCGCCAATTTTCGCTCAATGGTAATGGTAGCACTAGAGTATGTTTAAATGGCTTGTAATTGGCGGAAAGTTGTATAGTTTCCATTGTAAAAGCACCTAAACAAAAGTATATTTTTAAGTATCACGTAAAAACTGCAAATACTGTTCATTCCAAAATTAGTATGATGAGAGGGAGAATCTTCCATGTTTCAGCGGAATTGTTTAAAACTTGAACCACATTAGAAAGTTGTGTGTTATTTTCCGTTTCCATGCTAAGGAGACTTAATTGTCACAAACATAAATCAAACATTACTTAACAACGATTGATCCGATACCAGCCAAAGTCCACAACAACATAGGAAAGTTGTCTTAAAGTTTTAACCGTATTATAATTTTTTTCTGTTTCCGTAACGAGACTCAATTATGAAAGATATTTTCGAGTGTAACGAAGAAACGATAGAAGAACCTAATTCAAGAGAACTTGAAATAATAATACAGGATGTCCTTAAAATACACGGTCAAAATTTAAGACCTGATTGCTGAAATCAAAACAAGTAAAATGTTGTTATGAACGTGCGTGAAATTCCGCTTTGTTTTGGAGACACAACGTTTCCAACTTGGGCCCAAAGTTGATTTCAATTTGAATTTTATTTATGGCCTGTATTCATCTAATGCTTAGGTCGGGATATGGGAGAGGAAAGGATTCAGGAAAATGTCGGCCAGGTTCTATGTTGAAAGTGCCATCCCGTCATTTGCCTGGTATGACTGAAGAGAAAACCTAGAAACCTCAGTGAGGATGGTCGGCCGCTGAAATACAAATAAGGAGAAAAAATGAAATTTTATAATAACTATGCAGTAAAACGATCAAAACAACTTAATGTGCTTGGGTCAAAATATTCATAGGGCGAAATCAAAGAAAATGAACTTACCTGAATTATGACAAATCAATATACTTATATTCTTCTGTGTGCCGCGTTTTCTCTCCTGTGTGAACTGAGAAAAATAACGACGGTTGCTTTTCTTCTGTGTGAAATATTAATATACAGCATGCATATATTGGGCGTATATTTTTGTTCGTACTTTAAGGGGAATGCTTTCAAATCCTGGCCGGATCGGAAATGCGTATTCAACAATAGATATTTGTGAACGTTCTACAATTAATATTAATATGAGCAGTAAACCATGTAAAAAATTTACGACGAATGGGAGGAAAGTATTTGTATACAGGATATCCAAGGAATTCCTCGAAATGATTAGTTTTATAATTGTCTTGGATAATTTGTTGCATGATTATTATATATTTGTTCAAAAGTACATTACAATTTAATTAATCTATGAGGTAAAGTATCTTCTTATTTACAGTATATGCAAGTTGAATCTTCAATAATTCTTTTGGTATACAGAGTTGTCTTAAGGTGTAATGTACGATATATTATTTGAAAACATACGTTATGTAGCATGGGGTGAATCGTTAATTCGCTTAAATTTAAACAAACTCATCCCCAATGAATGCTTGGCAATTGTTGCATTATATACGGAGCAGAGGTTGGACTTTAGGTTGTTAAATATTGATATAATTGTCTGACATTCATGTCAAAAATATAGTACTGTGCTACTAAAGCATATGTCATTGTCATATAAGTGTCATTTAGGTAGCGAACAGCATGATGCCATGGATTGATATGGAAAGGTGACGTTATGGAAAATTCATTCAATAAACTCCGAAATACTTGTTCAGTAGAAGAAGGATAAGGAAAGTTGTATTGTTCGGTGCAATCTTAATGCTTCCCCTTGTTCATTGATATTTTTGAAGTTGAGTCCTCTTCGTAACTGGGGGAGATATATTGTGTCACGGAACACTCACAAAATATATGCTCTCCACAAGACGTAAACTATAAACTTCTTTTATTGTGCTAAATTTACATTTGTTAATGGAAAAGTTGCAAATAATAAGTCCATTTACTGAGAATGAAACAATTAATAAATCTCACTCGAGATATTAAATAACCAAAACTGTTTTGAAATTTTGTCAAAATGAGAACGGTATTCCCGAACAAATGTTCATTTGTTTATGTTTCCTTTATACGATCTTTGAAATTCTATACCAAGTATTTTAATTTTTTCCGCTATATTTCCTGAACCTTTATAATAGTTCTCATGAGTCCGATTAAGCGTCATTAGAATTGTTTTATTACATTTATTTTAATACCTGAGTAATTACCATAATTAGTAATTGAGCTCGTAATTTTTTAACGTCCTTCCTTGATGTGATTCCACATGTGACATCATCTATGTATACTGCACATTTAAAAGTACTATTGTTACAAATGAGGCCTGAAATGTTTTTCCTATATTCAAAACAAGAGGAATCATAACCAAACTAAACAAAAAAATGGAAATTGGATTCCCTTGTTCGAGCCCGTTTACCATAAAAAATGTTTTTAAATTTCACTTGTTGACATATAGGGACATTGTACAAATGCGCTGTAAGAGTGATAACAAATTAATAAACTTTATGGGCAAGTTGAGAAGATGCAAACGATGACGTAAAAAGCTAGTGTTTTTTCTATCAAATACCTCACTCATGTCGGCTGGCATGATGGCATATGGTTCTGGTAAATAATTTGATTTATAGATATATTCACGTAGTTGTATAAGCATAGTTGCAGCATCTTGTGTTTTTGCCAAACAACTTTGACAGGGTGTCAAAATCTCGGGAAGAGTCCATGTTAAACGATTTGTCAATATTTTTTATAAAATCTTAGAGTCACAATTTAAGAAAGATTTAGTCTATGTTTCTTACTTCACCATTGTGACTTGGTTTAATTTTCCGATATAAAATTTAAAAAAAAATAGTTAGAATGGACGATAATATATCTGAAAGTTACACACCAAAGTGAAGATATGCCGTCTTTTCCTGCCCATGAAGTAACTTTAATTCCTAATATACCACATTGAGCCTCTTGCTTCGTGATTTTATCTGCTAGTGTGTGATTGAGATGTGTTGATATTTGGGGGAGGGGATCTGTAGAGAATAATGACCAGTTTTATTGGTTATATCGTTAAAAGTGAACTATAATTTTCATACAGAGCAGGAAAAATATTTCTTCCTTCGTGAATTAAACCACTACAACCTATGTACTTTTTTTTAACCATTTTTCGCTCTTGAAGTACATGCATATTCTTAGGGGTTCATTTATTCTTATTTAGGATAAACGACTTGGGATTATAGTGCCTTGATATACTGTTTTATGACGCTTACGTAGAATCTTTTGAATTAGTTTTATTTGAAGTAATACCGGGAGACCTTTAGTTAGTTGTTTATGGTAATCGTTAAATAATTTATAATAGTGTGCGATGAACGTTTTACTTTTGATTTTCTCTTACGAATAGCATTTCGAAAAATGAATTATTTTAAGCTTGATGTTACGCGGATTTGTTATATACTGCGTTTGTAAAAGCGCTTAGCATTACCAAGATAAACTTGGGCACGCTATTTGAATAATCTTGTTCTGATATCGAAGTATTTAGGTACCATATATAATCATGTCCTAAATGTGTATGTAACGTATATTTGAGTACAACAAGAACGGCTTTGTGATCTCAGAAAGCTATTGGATAAATGTTAACGCTATGTAACTCTGTAGCTCTTGAAGAATACAAATATAGTCAATACGTGGAGTGCCATTTATATATTGGATTATACGTATTAGAAAGGCAAGTTTCAAATACATCAATTAAATGGCACAATTTATTTAGTCTAATAAGCTCGGGACTAAAATGTTGGCATGGTGACTTGGGTCTTCCACTCGACGAGTTGCATTAGCGTTTAAACATAAAATAGTATGTAAAGGTCGTAGGAGTGGAAGTTATAAAGTTATATCCACGCGGAAAAATGATTCTCTTTCTTTTCTAATATTGTCTTCTGAAGGGAGATGTGCACAAATTACTTCTGTATTTTGAAGTATATCTGAGATCATTTTTCTTGACGGATGTATGTACCTTCTTTCAAGCACAAATCAAGACGCACTGCTATAGCTGTGAACTTATTTTCCTTAAATAATTAGGAAGAATGTACATTATAATTAGTTAGCTGTAGACCCCATTCTGAAACTTCCTGAAAACATGCCGCATCAACTTCATGGTGGTTGAGAAACTGATGCAAAATTTTCATTTTGCTAGGCAAATGTGAGTTTGCATGATGTAATGTAAGGACTTTAAGATCATTACAATAAATACAAGGTACATGATGTTAATTGAACTATTATAAAGTATTATGTATAAATCAGAAGAATACTATGAACATTTACCACTTTGTCCGGTTTACTAAATGTGAATTACCCACCGTAAAGAAATATAGATTAAATACCACCTTCGACTGCCCCACTAGTTGTTTGGGATTGCACCAAGCTTTCCTTGAGCGCCTGCAGTGATTCCGATCGGGTTATTCGCTTTTCCTGATTCACTCCAGACGCTGTTAGAGAGGAGGATTTTTTGGTGGTGAGGATGAGCTTTTCTTTATTTGCGTTTTGTGCTTTTAGAGGTCAAAGAATTCTAATTGGACGAGTTTCCTTCTTTGTGTTGCACTGACTCATTTGAAGAATCAATCAAACAAAAATCACTGGGTACAACACTTTAACTTAATTTGTTTGTATTTTCACCGACTTTTAAGGATGATTGTGAGGTAGGGAAAGAACTAAGAACTTCTTGACCTTCACTTCCGTTGCTTGTATCCTGCTGTTGAACGTTAACAGCTGAATGTGTGTCGTTTTTCTTCTACACTCGTAGTAGCAATCGCTACTAACGAGACTCACGTCTGTCGAGGATAATTCAGTATGCTTAACCAAGGTCGCTGAATTATTCCGTTGACGGGGTGTCGATGCTTAATAATGGGAAGAAAATGAATAATTCTCAGTAAATTAGAAACGATGTACTGAATTAAAATTTTGTTTACGAAAATTTGTTTCTAACAGCATGGTGGATATAAGGATTGAAAATACCATGTCAATGGGTTGTCAGTGTTGTCAACCCGGAGTAACGTTTAAATTTTTCAAATTGCACTACGTCGTTTTATTCGATACTTGGAGCCCGTAGTGATGATAACTACTATATGTAAGGCACACATCGCAGTGTTGCAAACTGTGGATAAGACAGAAAGGTTTTCATCGAAATTTTCATTTGATGTATCGTTTCTGATTCATTGAGAATTATTAATTTTCTACCCATTGACTTTGGATTTCAAGTTGGAAACGCCACGTTTCCAAAATGAAGCTGAATTTCACTCATGTTCATAGATTTTTTTTATTTGCTTGATGTTAGCAATCACCTCTTAAATTTTGGTCGTGTATTTTGGTCACCCTGTATAGAGGACTAATATACTTACGTTTGAATCGTTGGAATCGCCCCCCACGGTCAACCATCCTGACAGGTTTCCCAGGCTTTCCCACAGTTTCACCAGGCGAATGCCATGATGGTACTTTAAAGAAGGCTCTGGTCGCTACCCTCTCATCCTCTCCCACACCTTATTCCGACCTGAGCCAAAGATGCCAAAAGGCCATAATGAGTTCAATTTAATTCAATTTATTACTTCCATAGTAATGACTTTATTTTGTTAAATTTCTGAAACATAGCATTGCATGCTAACTACAAGCTTAGCTGAATTTTGTAGACATCAGAAAACATAAAAG
>JAGDQP010033806.1:0-19503 GCA_022664845.1 Lepisma saccharinum | reverse complement strand
TTTTACCAGTAAATATTTTAAAAGTGTGTGTGTGTGTGTGGGGGGGGCTGTTTGTCTGTCAAAATCCCTGATCAGGACTTCTTAGCTGGCAGGCCTAAGAACACGTAGCGTCGAAGTGCTAGGATCTTGAGTGTTCGTATGTACTTAAGCGAACAGAAATGCATAAATAAGCGTGAAATTCGTTTATGTTTAGTGCAAAACGAAGATAGTAATATCATTTTTTTTAATATTAAGTATTCATTATTATGAACGAACAATTATTGTCTAGGTTGTACTGAGCGACCGTAGCTTAGTTAGTAGAGCGTCGATTCAGCCATCGGAAGGTCCTGTGAACGATCTAAGCGGCCGCTAATTCGCACTTTTCCTGGGTTCTCCCCTCAGTCACATCAAATGCCGGAATGGTGCTTACAAACTAGAACCCGACCGACTACCTTCCAAGAACATCTCCCCCAGGGTATAATGCCCACGTTAATAAAGGTCAGTGGGGGCTTTATAGTCTAGTTGTTAGGGCGTTGCACTCATGTCCGCGTGGTCAAGTGTTTAATTCCCGTCTGGAGTTCCACTTATCGGCGTCCACCCAGTGTAGTAAGGCAATCTAAGGCATTGGGTCAGGCTCAGGACCTTTTGGTCTGTAACGCCCGTGATTATTATTAAGGCTGTAGATCACCCCCGCCATCTTGGTACGCACTTTCCATTGATTAACATGGGAATTGCTTTACTCTTTTATACTTTTCAGGAGTATAGTTTTAACTTCTGTTTTCGCACAGTTTATCGTCATGCTCTCTTTTACTCATGCTACTTTATAGAAATGCAATATTTTACACAGGAACAGTATAATTCCCCGTTAACATATTGTGATTTATATAGCAAACTATTAATAATACATTATACTCATATATTTGGAGAAACTTCACAAACCAAAACTATACAAGAGTCAAAATAACCACCAAGACAAATTTTGTGAAAGCAGAACTTAAATATTCTACATCCGAGAGGCACAAAATGAGTAAAACAATTCCCGTGTAAATCAATGGAAAGTGCGTACCAAGATGGCGGGGGTGATCTACAGCGTTAATAAAGGTCAGTACTGCAATTGATTCAGTTCATCAGAATGTACTGCCACTGTCTTATCCTACGGATATTCACGCTAGCATTGGCAGAATAATAACAAAGAAGATTATTGGGATATTAGTCATTATAATCTGTTTACTTATGACTTTTAGGCATCTCTGACTCTGCCCGGGATAGAGACTTTAGAGAATTGGAAGGTAGCCGTCAAGGATTCGCCTGGTGAAACTGAGAGACACCTTGGAAAAACTCAGTTAGGGTGATCGGCCGCGGGGTTCGAATCCGCGTACCTACCTACGAGTCAACTGATTTGGTGTGAGTGTAACACTGTTTATATAGATTTTGTTACGATAATGTTCTGAACCTAAAATCCATAAATCAATTCAAATTGTGCCCTGATGAAATCCCTAAGGAGAACATTGTAGCTATTGTGATGCTGGGACTCTTTCGTAAGATAGAGGCCATTCCTCAGATGGAATTAAAATCTCAGACCAACCATCGCGTTCCGATTTACTCTTATATCACTTCCCACCAAACGAATACAAGAATAGTACCGTAATCAAATCAATATCTCCCTCCCTGCCTACTGAGCATAGAGGAAATAAAATATTTATTTAATGCTCTATGAACGTACGTTGCAGATTTTGGGAGCTATATTATTTCGGGGAATGGCACAGCCATAATTTTCCAAGAATTTATTGATTTGTTATTAACTTGCGAAACGAGCTTCTAAGGACTGAAAGTCGTTTTTGGTAACGTAGGTTCCGAAACAATCCGTTCAATGTATTCCAGCATGAATTGAACCTGTGCGCGCAAAGAAAGCGAGCGTGCTAACATCTTGGCTCTGAATTCTCATTGTCTTTGTGTTAAGGAGATTACACCGCTTCGGAAGTGAATATTATTTCCTTATCCTGTAATTTTTATGTATTATTCTTTGTTCAATTGAATTAATTTAATTTATGGCATTCAGGCATCTAAGACTGAGGCTGGGGAAGGGGAGGGGAAATATTACAGGAAGATATCAGCCTGAAGGTACCATCCCGGCATTTGCCTGGTGTGACTGAGGAAAACCCTGGACGGACCTCAGTCAGCATGGTCTCCCACTGGGATTGAACGCACGACCCCCCGAATACTAAGCCAACGCTCTACCACCGAGCTACGACACCTCTTTTGTGATTACACTTTTTGTTTCCTCTCTTTAATTGGCGTGAACGGGATTCGAACTCGTCATATTTCGGTTACTAGTACGGCATGCTAACCTCTGGATACATCGTGTAATTACTTACAAGGAACAACAATGGACAATGTGCGACACAATATGTTACATTAGATATAGACTTCACTACCCTTCCAAGACCAATGAGACCAATGTCTGACATTCGTTGCGTCATGCATCTTCCATTAAAATACGAAAAATGTTCTCTTGTGCATTTCTTTCTTTAATAGAAAATCAACTAACAGGTCCCTTCCACGTTCTACCCTTCCACTTTTTTCATAAAGGCCTTATAAGTGTTCGAATCATAGTCTGAATTGGTAACACTACTTCCGACAACGAGTTGTTCCTGTAAACACGAATGTTTTGATGATACTGGCGTCATCACAACAAATGCATTTTCTCTTCAATATATTTTGTGTCAGTCAAATGTTGCCACAGTCTCGACACACAAACTTCCATAACTCACTAGAAAATGTATTATCAAATACAGCCTGAAGCAAAGAAAAAAGAAGAAGAAAGTTGTGCTTTTGATTCAGTTCTGCTCAACTGAGCTATATGTGCAGATCTTGGTTTCAAGACGGGTCTGCAATGTATGCTGTTTGTAAGAGAAAACTCACAAAAGAAATAGCCAATTGCACAGCCGGCCACTGTCTTTATCACGTGACTAATAAATAGATTGTGTGTTAAATCGCCTTTTTCTTAAAAAAACAAAACAAATACAAGACTGTTCTTCCAGTATGATCTTTAACAGCAAGCAAAAGCTTTTTCACCACCCATATAACCATTTTTTATCCTTTAGAAAACTAAAAGCCAATTAAATTCAACGGTGAAATATAGTATTGAAAAAAAAACTTGGAGTGTGAGCATGAAGGTAAAGCGTGAGTCGAGGGTGAAGGCGGGACCAGTTGATAGAGCGCTCACCTATGGTGCTAGGGGTCCTCGGATTGATCCCAGCTCATGCCATGTGAACCTTGTGGAAGACAACACCTTCCCGAATCATTTCCCCTCCTATCTTGGCCTGAGCCTTACATGCCTAAAGGTCATAAATTAAATTCAAATTCAAATTGACTGAGGCCCAAGTTCCAGTATAAGGGTGAAGCTAAGATCGTTGTTACACTGTCGAGCTTGCTGATCAGATTGCTCCACAGAGCTTCCTCGACGACACTGATGAACATGCTTGTCGAGGAAGCTGATCAGTAAGCTCTATAGTATAATAGCAAAAAATTCGTCAAGCTTCCTCAAGGGCAGGCTCGTCAAGCAAGCTGATCAGCAAGCCTAATACTGTCATAGTGCAAAGTATACTCATGCTTCCTGGACAGCAAACTCGTCGAATAAACTGTTGAGCAAGCTGATCAACAAGCTCGATAGTTTAAAGAGCCACCTCGCCAAGTCCAACCTCGACGTAATCTGACCTAGACCTCAAGACGCGAGGTCGAAGTTGAGTGAGGTTCAGGTCCGGTGTGATCGAGGATCAAGTTCCATCATGAGTTTCAGGTTGAAATTTTATTTTGAGGTGGATGACACCTTCAAATTTGACTTTGGGTCCTTCCTGCATCTTCTCCCCAGCCCTATCTTGACCTGAGCCATAATTTCATCAAGGTTATAAATTAATTCAATTCAATTCGAACATTTTGACTATAAGCTTCTCCTGAAGTCAACTGGTGGGACGATATATTTTAACAGGCTGGTTAAAATGCTATTTGAAAATTGAATGAAAATATTTTGTTTCATTGCGTAATAATCAAAATATATTTTTACAGCAATATTCTTTTTGGGTTGAACTTCGGTCTAGCCTGTCTGAGAGATGAAGCCTCTCGGCGATTACTTCTGGGAACAATGGTGGTAGTGGCCACGGTGTTAGTTGAGGTACTATCGTGTCATTCGACTAATTTACTAATTCAACTGAGGAATACCCTGGACAACATCAATCAGGATAGTCGGCAGATTGGATCGAACCTGCGTGTTTTCCCATTGCCTATCCCAAGTGCAGGACGTAACCGACAGAAACATGGCGGCCGTGACAGAGACTTATGGGTAACGAAAATAAGTCAGTAGCAGAATTCAGTATTCTGTTGTTATCAGAAAACGGGGAATGTCCTTTTGAAAGCTGTGCCTCAGAATAATAATATTCTGAACTGTTAAAAATTGCCCATTTTTACTTTGGTTTACGTGGACATAATACTAATGAAGATTGTAGAGTTACTGATATCACTGAATTGATAACTACACACTGGTCCTCAGTACAATAGAATTAAATTAAACTTGTGATTAATTTTTGACATAAATATACTGTGGCGAATGTATGTTACACATAGTACGTCCATATAGTGTAATAATCTCTAGTCGCGGGCTGTATGCAATCATCACAAACTACAATTACTATTACAAAACTTTAGTGTTCTCTACTTTTTTTTAGCATTAAACAATTTAACTATTTGTTTATTATTTTGGAATCAGTATTTTCTATTTGACAGTCGAGTGCAGCTAGGAAGTTTGCGACAGCAACTAATCCGAAGGGAACTCTGTGGCGCGAGCAATTTGCACTGTTTTGAAAAGTTTCGTGTTAGAATGCTAAATCTCAGACGAAAATATGCTGCGGGAGGGCCGAAGGAACCGCATACCGCGTATCACATATGCCAAATCGGACCTTTTGCGATAAGAGTAGATTAACAAGAACTAAAATTAACACCAGAACATTGTTCACTAGTTGTTGTAAATATTTATTTGTAAAACTACGGTCAATTGATCGAACATGAAAATAAATTGGGGAAGCGGTGGTTCAGTGCCGATCCGGGTGGTCGAGCTGGCTAATGTTCTGGTCTGGTGATTAAAGGATCGCGGGTTCGATCCCGCCTCGGGCATGGATGTGATTTTAAATATGTTGTCCGTAGTTTGGATAAGTAGGATAAACGCAAATTAAAGGTCCAAATTGTATAAATAAAATGTAGTGTAACAGGAAGTTAAATAAGCGAGTTTAAAAAAAAAGTTGGAAGAGCGCTTACCTCTGGTGCTAGGTGTCCTCGGATCGATCCCTGCTCATGCCATCTGGGCTTTGTAGTGGACAAACACCGTGTGCGTGTGTTTTATCGGGGTGCTCCCGTTTCTTCCCACTTTCTTCATTCCATCATCCGTACGGCCTGAGACATAATTGCCTAAAGACCTTGAAGAAAAATCAATTCAATTCAATGAAAAAAAAGTTGTTGACTTTATGCAGTATCCTCATTATCACAGGAATAGTTTTACATATCTCTTCCCTGCTTGTAACCTACAAGCATTATGTTTGTCACTTTATGGCTGAAAATATTGTAAGCGCAGGCCCTACTTTATTGCCCTGTTACGAGATTACGAAATATCAAACTTCGCTCCACTTGTTTTGTTCGCATGCTTTGCCACACTTGCACCGAGAGGTTATAACTCAGTTAGTAGAACGTTTAGTTACCAATCGGAAGGTCATGGGAATCATCCCAGTGACCGCCCATCCTGACAGAATTTTCAGGTATTTTCCTCAGTCACATCAGGCAAATGCCGGGATGGTACCCACTAACTAGGTCCTCCCCGACTACTTTCTAACATCCTTTCCCCAACACTATCCCTAAAGCCCATAAATATTTTTTAAAAATGTTCACGCCTGTAAGTGTTGTGCTGATAGTGCCAATACATGAATTTGCCAATAATCAACCACAAACACGGGAATGAATGATATCGAGTCGCTTCCGGAAATACAAAATCGCGGATCTATAAAAGAATCTTCGAAAATTTGGCGTTTTCCTGATTCGCTTTCGAGAGCTCTTCGTCGGCGAATGCAATTCCATTTTTTAACGTGCAAAATGTTTATCTCTCTATCTTGTGTTCCTCCGCTCCATACTTGATTCTATCTCAGAGTATTTTTCTTTTATATGATAGTATTATAAAATTAATGAATTACAATCTTGAGTGTGGTAATTGGATATAAAATTTCTTAAAATATACATGTCTATTCGTTTCTCTCTATTACAAGAAATCTATTTGGAATTTAAACTTGTTTCATCTCAAATTTCTCTAAGTGATGCTAACGCCTGTAATTTATATGATTCCGTAATACAAGTTCTCATTCTTTTCCCCGCAAAATGCGTTTGGAGGAAGAATTATATATCCTGGAATGATAAGCATTCAAGGTTATCCGCTAATCAAGTTGGGTTGCATATTCAATAGGCGAACAGTAGCACAATTCATATAGCTGAAATGAGCATTCAAGGGGGTCAAAAATATATGCTCGCGATTGTACAAGAAAGGGGACAAAGAACACGTCGAAAACTACATACCAATTAGTTTACTGTCAGTCCTATACAAAATGTTCACCAAAGTTATTTTGAATCGTATTGAACGAGACTTAGATTTTAACCAGGGAAGGGAACAAGTCGGATTTCGTCGTGGATTTAGCACAATGGACCACATACAAACATTGAATGAAGTTATGGAAAGGACTAATGAATATGAACTTCCACTATGTTTGGGATTCATAGATTTTGAAAAAGCTTTCGATTCGGTCTCCTTGGCAGCAGTACTTAAATCACTTGAACATTAAGGCATCGAAAGTGCATACATCAAGTTACTGCGAAACATTTACTCGAGTGCCACTTCTGTTATTAGACTGCATATAAGACAGTGAAGAATCAATTTCTCCAATACTGTTTTGTGCGGTCCTGGAGAGAGTGTTCCAGAATTTAAACTGGGATGATGTTAGAATTAAAATTGATGGCGAATATCTTCATCACCTACGGTTTGCTGATGATGTAGTCCTGTTTGCTTCAAGTCCAGAAGAACTACAAACAAGAATGGAAGAACTGAGTAACGGGAGTTCGAAAAGCCTTAGAATGAACTTAAGTAAAACAAAAGTAATGTACAACCAACATGCTGCAAAGGAAGTGAAGATTAACGGAGAGACAATAGGCATAGTTGATGAGTATGTTTACCTAGGCCAGCTTAAAACATCGAATGCAAAATTGACTGATGAAATAAATAGAAGATGTAAAATGGCGTGGAGTTCGTTTGGAAGACTACACTTTATTTTCAAAAGCAAACTTCCAGTGTGTCTGAAGCGTAAAGTTTATAATCAATGTTTTTTACCCGTGATGATGTACGGCTGCGAAACTTGGACATTGAATGCGCAAACGACCCAAAGATTGAGAGTCATACAAAGAGCAATGGAGATTTGCATGTTAGGAATAACCAGGAGGGACAGGAAGAGAAATGAATGGATTCGCGCACAAACAAAGGTAGATGATGTAATCAAGACTGCGAAGAAGATTAAGTGGAGATGGGGCGGTCACATAGCTAGACGAACAGATGGAAGGTGGACGACAAATGTACTACATTGGATTCCTAGAGAAAAGAAACGACCGAGACGACGTCCAAATGTAAGATGAGTAGATGAAATCAAGCGTTTTTCAGGAGCTACATGGATGAGGATATCAGCAGACCGAGATATGTGGAAAGAAAGGGGGAGGCCTTCATCCAGCAGTGGATAGAAAACGGATGATATATAATATATATATAAACAGATAAGAACGTCATGTTAAACTGCAAGGTTCGAGGTCGAGGTTCAAGTCCGACGGCGAAGTCGAGGTTGAAGTCTAATCTCCGGTCGAGGTTAAACTACTATTTTAACGAATTTCTCTATGTATATTACGAATGAAACCTCCATCTCATTAGCACCCTTGTACACGAGATAAACATCCTGTCCTCTTGTTGCCCTTAGGCATCTTTGGTTCAGACTGAGGATACTTTAATAATGCTCCAAAATTTTGTCAAATTCAGTACCAATATTCTTTTTTGTCTAAATGTATATTTTGAACATGAAAGAACTAGCATTTTAACTAATTTCTCTATTTATATTACGAATGCAACCTCCGTCTCATTAGCACCCTTGTACACGAGAGAAACATCCTGTCCTCTTGTGGCCGTTAGGCATCTTTAGCTCAAACCGTGAAAACAAATAATGCTTCAAAACTTTGTCAGAAGCAGTCCCAAAAAATGACTTTATTGACGATTTTTTTAATCTCGAATAGTCACTTCTTAGAGCACATCTTATGCATTTCTTGTTTAGGTTCAGCAAAAGTAAAGGTTCTTACGTTAAAAATGTACGAAAACTTTCTATTTATATTAGGAAAGCAATATGTCTTATTAGCGCCCTTGTACATGACAAACAGACAAGATCCATCCACTTAAGTCCTTTAGGCATCTTTGGCTCAGACTGTGAAAACTTAAATAATGCTTGAAAACTTTGTCAGAAGCAGTTAGAAGCAGAGTGCAAGAAATAATGTTTTAAGTACTTCATTGATCATCAATTGTCGTCAGGGGACAGTAAAAGTAAAAAGTACATCACTATGTCATAAGGTATGTTAATAATTTCCGTTTTCCTCACTTTGGCGCCGAAACGTAGCCTGCGCCAAAATGGTGGCGCCCAAACGGCGGCGCCGAAACGTAGCGGACCCGTTTTATTGTGCCTATATGACTAGCTGATTGATTTGTCGTTTAGGATTCTTCTTTTGTATTTCCAGTGTTCATTTCCCCTCCATCCTGGGATAATACTTCAAACTGGTTAGAAATAGAAATTGGTTCCGCTGAACTATCTGCCTGTATTTGGACGTGCTCTCATTACTGTCAAGAGAACTACGTCTTTTGGGGTTTCCCACAACGGTAAAGTCAGTTTCATCTTATCTGCTGATGTTACTGATTGCAATAGTAATGTCGCCGTTGTTCTGGTTCGAGGATCTTGCGTCTTTCATGATTTTCGTGGATCTAACTTGCCGAGGGCAGTGAGAAAGCGTTCTGGTCTATATGTATCTTTACCCAAACGGTCTTTGTTATTTGTTACCCTGGATTGTGTTAGTGCCTTTGGCAAAGTAGGTTTCATGTCTGCTTTAGATGATGATTGTTTACTGGCTTTGATTGCTGGAGGTGTCATCCTAAGAGTTTGCCTAATACTATTTCCTTGGTCGTCGTCAAACTGAAGCAAGCAAATTTCAAGTTCAAACTTTGATCTGAGTAATCAATGGATTTTAACAAAGAAATATATTTTTAAATTAAATTAGTAGTTGGAAAATCGCTCCAAGGAGCGTAACCCAACGTTTCAAAAATCAGAAACACTTTGTGCTTGGATATATAGAAAATCGTAAACTTTTAACAATAGGCAAAGTTGTTATAGAGACATTTGAAGAAATACAAAAATCAATATACTAATAAGAATTGCCAAAGTCAAAAATATTAAGTGAAATCAACCTGGATTTGCTCCCACAGCTGAGAAGAAAATGTCCCCGTTTGCTTTTATTCCTACAGATATTCCACATGCATTTGGAACATTTAAGACCTCACAATCTTTTGTTCTCTATTCAAAATCGCATTACATTTAGTTGCTAGTTGCAACTCATTTTTCATTCTTCTTAAATACCGTCCCGATAAAGCCTAAACGAAAACTAAACATTGACAAAATACAAAAAGTTGCTCACTTCGATTGTATCGAAGTAAAAATAGAGACATCTACCGTTTTCCTTTCACAACTCTCACTACCTATAATTATGCAATGTGAACCTTCAATCATTCCAGTCATCGTTTGAAACGCACTTAAAAACCCAAAACAAAATAAAGACAATATTTAAATTCATTTCAACGTTTGAAAACCAAAATAATCAATAATTCAAACTTATTCAGTCTTCCATTAAATAATTAAATTTAATGTTCTTCTCTTAAATTGTCAGTTCAAGGTCATATATCAATGGTTCATAAATGACGCATACCTAGAATCAAGTTTCAACATTTTGGTTGTTTTACATTTCCACAAGTAAAAAATCAAACATTTTGACCACAAAAGAAGGCTAACGAAATTTTGAAAGAGAATGTTAACAACACTTTTGCATATGCCAACCGCTAAAAGAAGGCTGCGCCTCACCCCCGTTGAACGCACCGTGCCATCTTGCACACCTCGCTAGTTGTGCGTCCAGACATACTAGCTTTCAGCAGTAATCAGTCATTTATATACATCCTAGCAATTATTAAATAATAAAATAAATATATAAAAATATATTTTAAAAGAACAAAGAAATAAAAATTGTTGTTCTGGGCAGGACTCGAACGCGGGATCTTTCACTCAAAAAAACTAACATCTTGACCGGTCGTCCACGAATGCGACATGGCAAACTTCGCTTTCGAACTTGAATTTATAGTGTATGTGTTACGAAGAAGCGGTCACATATCTTATTTTTTGGTTATGTTCTACCACTTTATATAAAACTGTAAAAAATTCAGGATTTTAAGACTACTAAAAATACATATTTTTTTTCGAGCCAACTGTTGTCTTAGTTTTTTTTAGAATTCAATTTTCAAATTTTCTAACCTCTATAAAAATTTGAATTTTGCGACAACATAAATGAAACAATACCATCTTTTAGATTTTGAGAAAATCTTCCATTTTAAAAAAGAAGGTCATCGTAGGGGCAAATCCGACCGAGATATCGATAAACTACCAAAACACGCTTTAATTTATTTTGAGGTTAGGTTAGCATCTTTTGAGCTGAAATTTGGTGGAGAGCCATCATTTTTTATGCTAAATATGGTAGATTTTTTTTGTCACGATTCCTTCCAAAGCACTTTTGACCATCTTATCCTGCTAGGACCTTACTTTCCATTTCGTATACAGCACGCTGAACCCGCCCCCAACTATATACATTGTGCTCTACATTTCTGCCTCCCATTTGCTTCATTCCCGTGTCTGACGTAATAGTACAGACACTTTGGCTGCTTGCTGGCAAATTCTATAATTCAGTCATTCCAGAAAGAGAACTCACTATTATCTTATCGACCTGCAGAAAAAGTAATCTTACCCCGACCAGGATTCGAATCCATGTCGCTTTGATGTTGATTTAGAATGCAAATGCCTTAACCATGAGCTATTTTTATAGCTAAGAAAATGTTGCCAAGGTTTGTCTTATTAAAACACCATCAGGTTGAGTCCCACCAAGTGGAACATAGTAAAACAAACTTACTACTTATGTGAAGAATTATATTTATTTCCGTCTGCGCAGTTTTCTTCTAAGAGAATGAGCCTGTGGTTGCTTTATCTAGGTTCTGAATTTAGTCTTTCTTCCAGAGATTGTCATTTAAATTCACAATGTATATTTTTATACTTTTAAAAGCGGTATAACAATTCACTTTGTTAAAACCGTTTTTCTAATTGATGAAAATTCCTTTGTGAAAATTCTTATTATAAGAATGAAATGTTATTAGTATTTCTCACATTTGACGCAAAAAATCTAGAACATACATAATTGGATCATTCCATGACAAATCGTCCAATTCTAGAATAATTGTTTGCACCACCATTTTGGAAAATTTATACTTTTCGTATGTTTGTTTAGAACCACTTTTTTTAAAAAAAATGTTATACCCTCATTTCTCTCGCGGGAACCATATTTCCAACATGACGGGTGGCGCTTTTTAATCCCGAAGACATGTACGGAAACTTGATCATCTTAAGAAATAGAAGAGTTTGAGTGCTTAAACAAAAACCGTTGTGTAACTCCGGAAGTGTACTTTGAAGATATGGAATCACATATTCTGAAAATGAATACCTTTATTCCAAAATTAGGCTGAAAATGAATAACGAATTGTAAAATTGGATTTTTAAATCAATTTTAGGAGTAAAGGTGTTGAATAAAAGACTGCAAATTTTTGTAATATTTAGACCTACCAACCGCGTGTCTGGGCGCAAAAAATCATGGCCCTAAATTACAGCTTTTTATTTCTACGGAGGGTTCAAACATGGTCCTTGGCTAAACTAAAGGTATTTTTGCTTAAATATCTCAGATATGGTCACCACCTGTCCCGTATAATATGAGATGTCCCGTATTTGAGGTCAAAATGCGCATCCCGTATTATTAGTTGTTGTCCCGTATTATGAGTAGTAAATTCACACATATAGTTTCAACATATCAATATTTTAAAAATTAATAAATTCTGATGGACTGTTTTCCAACTTGTAGGGCTAATTTTCATGAAAGCTTGCGTTGCTTGCGATTTGGGTGAGTGGCCAATTGAAACACGTGTTTTATTGAGTGTTTTGTTGTAAGGTAAGTGTAACGTGTTTTAATTGGCTCTTCACCCAAATCGCAAGCAACGAAAGCTTTAATGAAAATCAGCCCTCATTAACGTCAACTGTGACTAGAAAATTGAAATATCCATTTTCCGTCCGCCTGTCAAGGAAAATAATTATTATGGAGGTATTAAAATAAGAGGGTATTCATATTGTAGTACAGGGCCTAACTAGTTCAGATTTGTCCTGTATTGTTTCCCATTATCGTGTATTTTTGCCGAGCGTCCCGTAATTTATCCATCAAAAAGTGGCATTGCTAATCTCGGATGGGTCCTCATGAAATAAATGTAAAATTTGGTGTCGAAGAAACTTTGTATGTGCCCAACTCACAGCTAAAATTACAATTTTTGTTTTGAAGTGGTTTATTCAGTGCAGGTGAATTTTCTCCGACATCGTACTATGCAAACGCAAATGTGGAATGTTAAAAAAATTACATTTGTTTTACGTGAAGCAGTCAAATATGAGGCTGGAATCATTTCAAGTGTTTAGAAGTATCAACAGAGTGACTGTATACAAGAGATCTTTGGGTTTAATTACATTGCTTTATTCCTACGGGGGTTTAAACATGGCCCTTCGACGAAAAATGCCAAAATTCGGATTAAAAATTCAGATTTCTAATATCCATTTTTGAGGCATTATGAAGAGTGTATCAACTAGAGCATAAAGAAATTACTAAGTATGATAAAACGGATACAAAAATATAATTCATGATTTTAAAGAATTATCCTAATTTGTGTTCAAAGAAATTGTCCAAATTTCCTTATAGAACAATGCCACAAGTTCATATTGAAGACAAAAATAATGAATTTAATGCATTTCTAATTTCATCCCTACTTTTATCCGACTGAATTAGTATTTCCCTATGATTAACCATTGAACATGTTCTTACTAGAAGCTGTGAATAATGCCAAAGATACTGTTATAAAGTTTACAAGAGCCAAAGATAACTGTCAGAAAGAAGACAAAACAGGTTGCAATAAGTCAGAGAGTACGGAAATATCTACAAAAATCAAGAAAATGAGGCATTTATCCAGATTATTTCCTAGGGGAAGGTTCAAAGAGGGTTTGGATATGAAATTAGGTAATAAAAACATAATTTTACCTACAATTATCCTAAGTTTGGAAGAGCCCATCACCCTCTAAACTCTCCGCCTGGATACGTCACTGAGCTGTATGGAAAAAACAGTATGAGTCGAGAATATCAAAAATCAACTGACAAAAATGGTAGTTCAATAACGAAAGTGTTACCTGAGGCTTCATTATGTTTTTGTTTTTTTATGTAGACACTGAACACAAGGAAATAAACTCGCAAAGTTAGTAGAATTTTAATTTTCCTTTGTCTATAAAATATTCTACACTAATTGGTACTTTCTAAAGTGAAACTAATAAAAGTAAAATGTTCTATTCAAGCTACAATGGAAGCATATCAGATTTCAAAACTTTTTGAAAGCGCTGCAGATTTTGTACAACCAGCGCCCACATCTACGCCAGAGATGATATTTTATACTCTGAAGAGAATAAATATATCTTTGAAAATTTTAAATTGTCACTGAATGAACTGGCAGTTCTAGAAGATAATACTGGTCGAGAAATTCCTTGTTCTTAACAAAATCCAACTTAAAATTTGAAATATGGCTAAATTTATATTTCAATTATAACTGAACTAAACAAACTACAAGGATACAGTCTATTCATGTATATTTTCCCGCATTATTGTGCTAGCCTAAAATTACAGAAAGAAGACCCAAAACAAAATTTTAATTTTGGGTACGGTTGCATAACCGCCAAGGATATGATTTTCTTAATATCCCCTAATTTGAGAAATTACTATCTACGCTACTGTTTGTGTACTCCCCAAGGTATCGTTACCAAAAGCTTGTTGAATCTTGTGTCTTGTCTATCTTCAAGCTTCTGACAACATTTTATGCAGTAATGGTTGTCTTACACGTTCTGTCATTCTAACCAGAATGGAATTACAAGAAAGAACAACACGACATTATACACTGGCTGCTTGACGGATGCTGAAGCAAACGAGGTTCAAATCACTCAACAGGTATGCGTATGAAGGATACCTCCACCATTGTATGCATCCAACGTTCATTACTTTCCTCGAAAAAATAAGGTCGAGTGCTTTTCATACAGACCTTGTATGGTTAAACGCGAAAGAAATCAAGAAAATAAGGGAGGAAGAAATATAATAGTTCAAAACGAGTGTAACAACGAAACATTTCACAAACATAATGAACACCATTTCGAACAAGAAAGACCGAGTGACTGTAGTCTACAGGAGGTTGGGTACTAGCAGTTGACCATCCTAAATGAGGTTCTTCCATGTTTTTCTCTCAGCCACACCAAGCAAAGGCCAGGAAGGCACTTTCAACTTAGGTCCTGACCGATTACTTCCTGCATCCGTTCCCCGCCCTGAGTCGTAGATGCCTGAAGGTCATAAATAAATTGTATCGATGAGATAGAAAGGAAAACATTCCACATTTTGGACATTTCAAACTGAGAAAGCCATTTTTCTGCTTGAACCTGTCCCCACTCACTGTCCAAAGAAGGGAAAGATTCCTTCACTTTTAGCCTTTTAAACTGAGATGTTTAATTTTGAATGACATGAAAAGGAACATATTTGAGGAATAATTTCTTTCTTGCAATCTTTCGTGCATGCCTACTTTTCATTGAGTGTGAATATAGTCAAGTAAAAGGGAAATGTTCCTCTGTGATCATTTCTAAGTTGGTAAGCATTTTGTTTCGTTTGCCTCTCCCCCTTCCCCTTCTACCTCTTTGCAACACATTAGTGTTCAAAGTGAATAGTCGTGTCTAGAAAGAGCGCACATGAAGACATAGAATGTTAACAGCACTTTTGCGTATGCCCGCCGCTAACCGGGGGCTGAACCCCCCGCGGCTCACACCGTCCATCTCCTTTCCTACGCATCCAGCCCTGGTTTATTTATATACATCAAAGCTTTCAGTAGTTTCTATTTGGTAAAACCATCTGGCCGAGTAAAGACGAAGCAATTATTAATATAAAATCACTACTTATATTAAATTTCCTAATGTGTATATACAAAAGTTAATACATAAAAGCAATTTACACAACAGAAAAATTGTAATAGTTAAAAACATATAACATTTGTAACATTGTGTAAATATACAAGTAATATGTACCACATTGCAAATAACAATTGAAATTAGTAAATATAAATAACTTTTCTAACATTTTGTCTCATTATATAGCAATTCTGAACAAAAAAAATATTATTCTCCAACAATCAACTGAGATGCAATTACGGTATAATTAAGACTGCCTTGTACTGGAAAGTAGGTGGAGAACATGCAAATAACTAGTACTACGAATGACCAATTATGAGTTGTTTCCTAAATGGCACCCAATTTCCGATACGCAGTTATGTCTGTTTTTCCTCAAAATCACTCGAACTGGAATGTTTTCCTTTCGCATCTCACCAATTCAATTCAGATGTAGATTCGAATAAGACGGGTAGTTATGCCTCGTTAAAGAACACAGTGAAATCAGTTCAAATTGACATATACGTCAAAAATAGCAGACGTTGACTCAACAAAACACCTCCAAACTCTACTGCGTCGATATATTTCCTAAAATACGGAAGATAATAATAGACTCGTCGAAAATAGATTTAATAATAGCAATAAAAAGCTCAAGTCTGTCATACAAATTACTTTTTTAATCCAAAAGCAACCAAATCATCGTTTACTTGGCAAGAACTTACAACTTAGTTTTTATTTCAATAATAGAGTGCGATTAGGTTATAAAAGACTGAATATTCAAAATGCATTGTGATGAGATTCAGTATATATTTAGTAAAGCAAGGTAGCTTTCTGTTAGGTTCTTCGTAGTTAGGTAATCAAAATCGTAATATCCACTGTGTCAGCACCTAATTTGACGTGTCTCACATGTAAGTCTAATCATTATTATAAACTTAATAAATCAAACAGTACAAGAAGATAACTGAACATATACCATATTAAAGACCTTAAGAAAACAACATTCTTCTCTAGTTATTTCTGTTAATAATCAGTCTTGTTTAGACACATAGAATCCACATCGAAGACTTACATTAAGATCTTATCTCATTTGAAGAAACTGCAAACAGACAATAAACATTAGCATCACTGCTACATGTATCCTCCATAACAATACATAAAAATTTCCTTAAACTCCGATACCAAATACTCAAAGCCTGCGAATATATCTTAAACAATTATGTCCACCTTTCCATTCTTTGGGATATACACTTTGAGAGGCTAGATTCCAGATCAGTAAGTTAGTCCTTTTACTTAAGATGACCTCACACATCGTATCCTATTATACCTTCTCCTTCTTGAGAATGTGGACCGGAGAGCAAGATTTCCTCCACTTATTACTACACTGTAAAAATTGCAAAAGAAATACAGAGAAGTTAATTAGAGAGCTAAATCTTACCAGATTGTACCGATTGCATTAGGACAACTTGGTATTAAACTAAATATACAAATTGTATATTTAATCTATAACTTATCGAAAGTAATAGCAAACAACTCTAAAACAACTAAAATAGTAGATCTTCGACAGACATATTAGGACAAACAATGATACTAAAACTAAGATAAAAAATATTAAGATTGCCAGTTGATGGAGAAATTATAGAATAAAAAAATATCTGAAGACGTGACTTGATCCCTACCTACACAAAATGAATAAAACTTTACAAGATCAGTAGCAACTGTCTAGAGAAATATCATGTACAAACGAACAACAATTAAGCCAATCAGCAAGAAACCAACCAAAGGCACTCCAAGATAAAAACAAACTAAAAATATTTTTGTGATCTCAAGAATAACAAAACAGAATAAAAATAAACTTAAAAAGGAACATAAATAGTAAGATATTTAGAAAAAGCAAAGAAACTGAGGTAGCTCTAACAGAACAATAAATTCCTAAAAGTAAATTCGCAACGGAGACTAAATAAATGCCATTCACGCTTCATCAAGAAATGAAGTGTCATAATATACGTGAAAGAAAATAGTTCACTCCTAGATGATAATGCTTGACTCATAACAAACTAATTTCTAAGAATAACTCACATACTAAAGAATAATTAACGGTTATGAGACTTAAACGTTTACTGGCCATAAGCCAGTATGAGTTAAAATAATGAAACGAAAGAAAAGACGAATGCAGAAAGGAACAGAAATGAAGTTTAAAGATGTCGTAAGCACATATGCTTACGCGCACAAAGGCGTTAACTTTGGACCAACACAAATTTTCAGATAACCATTTTATATTAGGAAGTAGACAAAAGTAAGCCTTAACATTATTAAATATATATTGAGTAGATATTCATGATTAACTCACAGTATGCTTAAATCAGTCTTCGGTAGTAAGATGTCATGCGACGTGATTTTAAGTTTTCTTTTATTCGAAAGAAAACTTATTACAAATACAAAAGGAAGATGTGATGAAAACTTATTCCCTATATAATATATTAAAACTTGATCACAACTTCTTGTGATCTTTATCTCTCTATTTCGTTCCAAAGAAAGTGGATGATGATTCTCCCTGATACAAAGTTCATATGTAGTTCCATATCGTCACCCTGGAACCAGCAGGTACTATGTCCACTTTTGCTAGTTTTGAGAAAAAACAGTTTGAAGTTCCATTTAAAGCCTGTATAAACTCATTTCATTTCTAACATGTCTAGCCACTTGGAGGTCGTTTTGTGAGATATTATTTTTGGGGTTGTTGCTCTTCAGTACAAGATTTTTGACTGTAGTGTTAACTCCAATTGGCCAAAACGTGCACATAATACCTGCTGGTTCCAAGGTGACGATATATTTTATAAACGGAAGAGTCTACGGATAAACTCTAACCCCCTTCTCGCATACCGTAATGACATGACTTAATCTAACTTAACCATGGCTTAACCTAGCACTAACCAAAATTAAAAAAGACTTTGGATGACTAATTTACGTTTATCTGGCCTTAGAACTACTATAATATTCCTGAAATATTGTCATGGACTGAAAGATTCCGGGTAGTATCTAAGACCAACCGAATCTACTACTGTAGTCACAGTTAAGGATATTACATTATCGTGTTCCCTAAGTGCAAAGCCTAAGTAGCATAGAGAAGCAATTTCGATTTCATTTGAGTCTGTGATTAAATTAACTGTACTATCATCTAACTAAACCAATTCTTACCGAACTTAAGCTATCGTTATCTACCACAAGGAAGAAGAACTATCTACCAATATTTGATGGGAATAAGTCAGTTATTGATCGTTGTAAAAAATATGTTCAGTGTAGAAGGAACACATTGGGTAGATTATAGAGTTTCCACCTGTCCCATAATATACGGGATGTCTAGTATTTTAGGTAAAAATTACACGTCCCGTATTATCAGTAGTTGTCCCGTATTATGAGTATAGTAAATTCACACACATAGTTTCAACATGTCAATGGTTTTAAAAAATAAATCGAGACTGACTCTTTTCCAACTGTTATTAACGCCAACTGTGACTTAAAACTGAAATATCTCATTTCCGCGCACCAGCCGAGAAGAAGAATCATTATGGAGGTTTTAAATTAAGCGGGTGCTCATCTTGCAGTGCAGGGCTTAACTAGAGTTACTTCCATTTTAGGTATTTCAAATTTTCCCCATACTTTTTAGATTATCTCGTTTTTTTCTGAGCGTCCCGTAATTTATTCATCAAAAGGTTCCAGCCCTAGTAGATTATCACGTATGAAATAATTACAATATGTCAGAAGCTAAACATGACAAACATTTAAGAAACATTGGCTGCCTAAGAAAGAATTTCTCGGGATAGAAGGACTGTGTAAGAAGGACCCTGTAAGAGAATAAGTGAAAATCTTCCATTGGCTACTTCGTATGAATGTAAACTTAATACATTATCACTCTTATCGTATAATTTTTCAATCTAAAATAGCCAAATGTGCAACAAAATTGTATTCTCTTTTGTTCATCATAACTTACATTTCTTAACAAACAGCATATTATACGAAGGAATATCTCATATTTTCTAGAATTTTCTCAATTAGTCAATATATTACAATG